>JABUQX010088632.1:92500-107150 GCA_015478945.1 Trachelipus rathkii
TTTGCTCATTTCGCTGAAGAGCTGTAAGGTAAACTCAACAGCCTTGTCTGTGATGAGTATTTATTAAATAGAATGATGCTATTTAGAAGAACCTGAGGTATATCTTTCCCATCATGTAAATAGGCAGGGCAAAGTTCCCAGTATCTAGTCAAAGCATCTTTGAAAACTAGCAGGTATCGTGCATTGGTGAACTTATAGCTACAGTAGGTAGAGGTCCAAAGGTATCTAGGTAAACTCTGAAGAAAGGTGAAAAGGTAATGTACATAAATTGATAGCAAGATGGTACTGTATTTTTCCATTCACCTCTAAACAAGAAAATTGTTTACAGAATTGAGCAATGAAAAAGGATAATTGATTGAAAGAATACCGTTCTCTTATTCTCTTTTTGGCACGCTCGGCATTTGAAGGTCTAACCGTAAGCGTGTCGATATTAACAAAATTTAATGTTTAAATTGACGAAACTTCATCTTGGAGGAGATACTTAACCCCTTGAATTACGTAGAATAATAAACCATTAGCAAAGATATGTGGCAATCCCCTTCAAGGATCGGGCTTCGATATGATTTGTTTATGAAAGATAGTTTCCTTAATTAAATAAAAGATTTTATTAGTCGAATGAGACTAGAAAAATCAGCAGAATTATTAAAGATTACCGAATTAGAAGGGTTCCTACCTAGGTATTCAGGAACAACCTTTAGACGAACTTTTTTAAAGACATTCTTGAGTGTATGATTTAGTTTTAGTTTCCAACGTTCCATAGACCTGGGAGTTTCCTGTGATGGAACAAATGGACGAAGGATTTGAGGTCAGTGAAAAATTTAAAGGGTATCCAAAAATTATAGTGCAAAACTTTCACAATGCGACAATGATTGTGAGAGCTTCTTTTTCGCTAACTGAAAAATTTCTTTCAGCTTTATTCACCATACTAAAAGTGAAAGCTTAAAGTTCTTCTTTTCCATCTGAATCCTTATGCACAAGTAAAGCACCACACCGAAATTCGAGGCTTTGCAGGACAACATGAACGTCTTTGCGTATTATGGAATTGAATGAAAGATTTTGTTTCAAAGTATTATTAGAGGGTTGTTGCTGCTTTTTGCATAAGAGTGTGGTATTTTTTCTAGGCAAAAGAATGAGAGGCTGAGAAAGTTGCCTGTAATCAGGAATCGAGTGTCTTAAAAAGTTAAAGAAACCTTGTACAGAGCGGACATCAGTAATACTATTAGAAGTTTTGAAGCCTTTAAGAGCATCTAATATTTGAGAATCTAGGCTAAGGCATTTGTCACTTACTTTAATACCTATTATAATAACACTGGTTTTGAAGAAAATATACATGGCAATTTATTTCTAAGTTTGCTTTTCTTAAAGCAGTGAAGGATTTGGGTAAATGATTTTTGTGACAAAATATGTCTTTGCCAAAAGTATGGAAGTCGTCAATGAATAACAAGCAAACAACATCTTTGAGTCCTTGCAAAGCCATTTTCATCGTTCTACTGAAGAAGGAGGGTGTAATTTTCAGTTAATGTGGTAATGATAATAACCGCATACTGTAGAAAAGACTGTGAGGGGCCATGATGAGGGCATGACATATAGGTCAGAACAATCCGATAGCAAATCGATGCATCAAAACAATCTTTCTTTTCTAATCAGAGAAAATGATTAAGAACCTATCAGGATCTATTAGGAACCTAGGTAACAAAAATACCTTATGAAAATTGATAAATTCTTAGAATAAATATACTACTCTTAGCTTTTATTGGAAATAATATATTGTAAACAGTTTAAATACGTTTGATATATGTATTATTTAAGGATTTAAGCTGCGTTTCTCCATTTTATAAACTTTATCAACTATTGTTTTAAAGTGAATAAATGTTATGGAAGTTTACTCTGTTGATTTTATAATTCTTTTCACCACTTGAAACCTTTTGTTGCACTGTTAAATTGGGTGCGTTTCTTTTCAAGATTCATTTAATAAATTCGTACAGAGTATAATTAATAATTTGTAATAATTGAAAAAAATTAATTTCGGATGTAGAACATTTACGTATCATAGACTTTGTGTGTGTGAGTCACTCTTTGCGAAATTAATTACTATGTTGGGCTGCACACATCTTGCTCTTTTCACAGTGCCAGCTGAAGTGGTTATCTTTTTGAAGAACATCATTGAAGAAGATATTCACGTCTCGATATGTCGAGTTACCGCACCGCCAGCCTTAAGGCTGTGAATAATGGCTAATGCTCGCTGCATCTTGTATGATAATTTGTTGCTATGAGGCTGCTCTGGTAAATAGAGAATTTTGAATAGCTCCGTCATTTCATCTCACTCTTCTTTTGTAATATAAAGGTTGAACTTTATTAAACTGGTATCCTGAAATACTATATTATTTCTCATCATCCCCTATTGAGACTCTTGTATAATAAATTTGATTCGAGCTTCGATTTTATTATACCTTGAAGATTGAAGAAAAGACAGGGTGATGGTTACGTGTTCCCTGTTAGTTGAACATTAAAGACATGGAACTAAAAGATCTTATACTACCCTAGCGAAATAATAAATAACTACGCAACGAGTGTTTTGGACTCTTTGCGTAAAAAGCAGAAGTTTGGATATATGACTCACATGACGCGCAGTTTTAATAAAATTCATTAAAGACCAGTCTCATTCGGATAATAGACCAAAAAGAACGTTTATTTAATCTAAAATGAAGGAAACAAGAAACAAGAACAATTAAAAAGTTAAAATAAGATCTTTAATAAGAATGACAAACAATATATTTACAATCTCCTTAATATTCTGTAATGGAAGAAAAATATAAGATCCGACACAATTGCCTATGTTTAACACCAAATTTATGCAAAGTTTTTGTTGTAAAAGGCACTAAGCAAAAGTGTTCAGGACAGCACAATAGCCTTTGATATTAAGGCCAAATATTGCTTATTTGTTTGGA
Source organism: Trachelipus rathkii (assembly GCA_015478945.1). Classification (NCBI taxonomy): domain Eukaryota; kingdom Metazoa; phylum Arthropoda; class Malacostraca; order Isopoda; family Trachelipodidae; genus Trachelipus; species Trachelipus rathkii. The sequence goes on from JABUQX010088632.1 coordinate 95,449, forward strand.
TTTTTCAATCGTTGGTGAGGATCTACAGAGTTTATATATTTTCTAAACGTTAGGTGCGTAAGCGCATTAAGTAGGGCAATTCACTGAGGTAGAGGGTTAAATACATAGTCGACATGGTAGAAGAAGATAGTCATATAAGCGAGAGAATAATGTAACAATATCGTTGAACTGGTTTCTAGTAACATAAGTGGATAGCGCCAATGATTGGAGGGTGGTTTTCTTAAAGCGGCGGATTGAATATAAGAAGTGGCGGTGGAGTGTTAGGAAAACCGCGGAACCGCTGGGAGATCGAAGAGGCTATGGGTACCCAGTAAGGGTTGGAAGGACAAGACTAAATGTGCGTGTGGCGCGAGGTCCGGGAGAAATAATTGGTGCACATATAAGGAGAAAGTATGGGGGGTTTAGTGAGGGGTATGGTGTGGAAAATGGGCAATGGGATGATATACAACCTGACAGATTTTACAAATAGTTGAGGCGTAAGCGAGTAACGTGAAGCTATAGGCGTGGATTTTCTGATCTGCCGAAGAGTCTTACTATCCTCACTTCGGTATGCACAACCCGAGGGGGGGGGGATAAGCCATGCGGGCTCTCACCAGCTGGGTCTTTATATCTTATATAATATAACCTATATATTATTACTTAGTATATATACTAAGCAGCATAATTAGTATAATATAACTTAAATATCTAGGTCAATCTCATCACTATTATATATATGTATATTATTAATAATAATAATAATATTAATTTATAAAATAAATAATAATATAATCGATGTCATTTGGTATGAATGGTAATACTTATACGTGCTATAACCTCTCTGAAACAAATCTGAAGTTAATAAATTAATCAACTTGATTAGTGTTGGGCATACACTGCCGTTAAACACATAGTTGTAATTTAATGTATTCTTAATGCCTGATAGATTGACAGTTCTAAAAGACCTTGGACTATAATATGACCAAATCAGTAATTTATAAAAAAAATAAACTAACAAAGAAGAAAAAAAATTTTGGCATTTGGTCTTTTTTTAATAGCAAAACAGTGGTGTTTCTTAAAAAAAAAAAAGAAACGTTGCTGTAATCCAACAATATCATCAGGTAGTACTATTATCATATACCCTATATATTCACATTCTATTATATTATATTATATCTATATATACTATATAAATAAACGTAAAATGGGGAATTCTGTTAAGAATTTGGGGGGTCAACTTCACACAATCGCGCTCCAGGTTTAGGGATTTAATTTTATATTGTTTATTTGCTTTTTTATATATAGTAATGTTATCCATTTTAGGAGTAGATTAGTAAATAGTACTGTATATTTAGATTATAGGATTAATAGTTAAGAGTGATGAGTTACGTGGACAAATTGGAAAATTTTGGGGGGTGGGGCATTAGTAATTAATTTTTCACATAATAAACATATTAAAGTGTTTTTTTTTGGTAACCCTGATAATAAAAATAGTTCATTTTTATAAAATAATGTTATTAAATATTATTTTAAAGAAAAATAGGGCTCGCAAACAAACGAATAAATGTTTCGAGTTCTTTGCGTAGTGTGTTTTGTCAAATGCGCAATAATCTTAAAAAAATGCTCAAGCCGGACAAAGTAAAGGAATTTCTTTAATTCTGGAAGGGGGTAATAATTATCTTTTTTTTCTATAATTCATTGAATTACAGGCAATCCTTTAATCCTTTGTGCGCACGTTTTTTACAGATTTTGATAGATGTCTTGACCAAAAAAACGTGAAAGTGTTTGGCCAAACCTGAAGGGAACACTCACACAGTTTGAGATATATTATTTTAAACATAAATAATGGGTTAAAATATATTTACACGAAATTGGGTTTGAACCTAATCAAATGTTGTCTAGTTTGCGTATGTTTTTGTACAACGCAATAGTACAAAAATAGGACACAAAGTAAAGATTTCATTAATGTATTCTGTTTACTATAATAGCACACAGGCAATTCTGAGGGAGGCGCGAGACAAACTTTGCGTCCGACGTTTGGCGTGAGCACGTTCCTTTGTATACTTGAACCGTGGACAGAAACGAACTGTAAATCTTTAGTGTTATTAGATTCTGTAAGGTTCAAATTCTTTTTCTATTCTATGTTAAAGAATATCAAGTAAATTTCCTTTACGCTTGGATGAGGTTTTTTCGATTTTTACGATTTTGACATGTTGACGAAGAAGACGAACCGGAAATATCGAGCGTTTTAGGTCTAGTTACCGTCTCCGTAACTTTGCTCATAGATTGCAAAGCATAACCGGGACCCTACTGGCTCTGCAGCATTCATCATAAGATGTTGTTTTGATACATCTGGCGTAACCCCGTTTTGCGTAAGTGTACATTTGCTGAAACAAAATTGTTACAAATTTAATTAGGCCTATTGAAAAACCCTTTTTGAGTAACTTCTGCATAATTAGTTAAAATTAATTATTAAGCATTACTATTCCGGAAATTTTTTGTAAAAGAGTATTAAAAATTTTAATTTATTCAAATGTTTGAAATATTATAGAAGAATTGACAAGCCGAGAATCCTTAGACTTTGACTACATTACTAAATGTAACAATATTATTTATAATAAAAAATATCTCTATCCCTATTGCCCTGAATGATACCAAGATTGATTGAAGGTATGAACATATTTTAGTAAATATACTCTTGCGTAAGCAATAAATTGTAGTACAATTTTTGACTGTATCGAGTTCTTACACTAAGCTAAAATTTCCGAATTTTATGTATGAAAAAAGAAATCAAACAAAATTAATGGATAATAGATTAAAGGCTTCAGTAAAAAAAGATACTAAGACATAAGACCTACATAAGTTACCACAACTGTTTAATTATATATCTTTACACAGTGTGACAGCATCATTTCGATGACTGAATTGACCCAACGTGGGCCGATTGCGCGTCTTCCAAACATTTTATGGTATTACCTATATATATAATATCATCACCTATGATAATAATAAATAACTCATATTATTCTCATATCTGTATCGTACTAGTACCACGTTCATTATACTTTATTATATTATTATTATATATATTACTTATATATTATTATATAGATATAGTTAGGACTCGGTTTAGGTGTGGAGACGACTTCGATCGAAAATTGAGGATCTGATGATTACGGCTAGTTGATGTGTGGTTAAGCCAGAGCTATAAATGGAGGGTGATGTGTGCCGAGGAAATTTGTAGAAAGGTGGTTAAAGGGTAGAGGAAGGGGCACGAGGAAGGTGAGTTGGAGAGGCCAAGAAAGGTTGATAAGGATCGAATGCAGGGTTTTGTTGACGGGGATACTGTGGTGGGCTTGACCAGGAGACTAAACTTACATTGATGAGATGTCACAGTGAGGGTCCAGACGGTCACGTTGCAAACTCCTAATCGTGGTTTTTGTCTGAAATCGTGACAAAGTTAATCGTAAGGGTATAGTCAGGGAATATACAAAAGTCGGTTTGCCCCTCTTTGACTCCTAATACATTGCTTACCCTACACTATCCTCTTCTGTTAGCGTGTTAAGCTAAAAACTCTACTCGCCCCAGCATGTTGCATAGTGATTGATAAATCTGAATATTACACCTACCCCAGAAATGGTTCATGCAACTACAGCGGGAACTATGTCTTAGGCTAATCTTCTGATCCTACATTTTTTGAATCTGGTATTAGGATTTAATACCCAGGCCGCTATGCTTGTTGCACTGACAGATTTATTGCACCCATGTTATCTATCGTAAAAAAATTTTATAAATGTTTATCATCTTTATATAATATAAATGTTTTTTGTTGTTTAATTTCAAAAAGGCTTCTAAATGACAAGGCATATAATTAATTGTATCTTTAAACAACTTACCTAATGATAGAATCATGGTATGAAGTCATCATTATTTAGGGCTTTTGGATTGACCTCAGAGCTGATTCTCTGGCAACCTGAGATTTGCTTTTCCCAACATGTTACTTTTCAAAGGTAAATTCAAGGGAAAATTACTATAATTAAATTTGTCAAGATTTTTTATTGAATAAACAATTATTGTAAGTATTTTTAAGAGATCTTAAATTTGAATGTGTATTCTAACAACTTGAGCTCTACCCAGGAGGGTGGGATATTAATTCCTACTGTCGTTCCAGAAGGGCTGAGCGACCCGAATCTTGCCATCGGGTGTCTCTCTTCGGAGTACGCATTAGTTTTAAAAAAACATTATATTTTTTTTAACTATTTTTCCTGGATTATTTATTTATTTTTTATTAAAAATATTATTTATATATATGTAATACGTAAAAACTTCAACGAATTTTTGATACATTTTGTTAATTATGAAGTAGTGGGATTTATGAACTATTGCTGTATGAGATGAAGTAGAATTTGAGCGAATTGGGACAGAGATTTGAAAAATAATGATATTTAAAAAAATTTTTTTTTCATACACTCTAAATAAAATCTTCTAATATATATATAGTAGACATATTTTATCTATAATTTATTTATATAAAAAATAAGTCGAAAATTTGGAGTTTATTTTTAATTTAATTTTCTTATTAGGAATTAGTATATATATATTACGGTAATATTTATATATATATATATATATTATTTATATATTATATATATAATTATATAATAATTATACTATTATAATATAATATTATTTATATATTTATATATATTATTATATTTTATATATATAATATTATATTATTATATAGTTTTAAATTTGGATACATATAAAGATAAGGATCATATTTAAGAGATATTATAAATGAAGTTGTTTTTTTCTACTTATTCACTGGTGTGCAGGGGGTCGAAGGGGTTCCTCCGAAAAATTACTTCTAAGAGATAAAAAATTTTTTGCATGGCTTGTTTGTAATAATAAGTACACATAAATGAATAATAATAATAATAATAATAATCACATAATAATAATACGATATAAAAAAATAATAATTAATGAATATGAAAATATTATTATGGAAAGAGGAGACATGTTGTGGTCTAAACGATTTCTTTAGGTGCGAGATGAGTGACTGCAAGTAGTTATGTAAAAGTAAAGTAGAATTATTAAGACCGAGAGGGATTAATATGTAGGGTTCAACAAGTTTGCAGATGATAGAATTTTGGCTACGATATAAATGAATGATTGGAATAATAATAAAATATTAAAAGTATAAGGAGGTGGGTGTGAAACGTTGATATGGAAGGGCTAGCATGTAGTTTCTTCCTTTCAACAAAATCTGTAGTCACGCAGTAGCAAGCATGGTTCTGATTTTGGGCTTGTTCTCTGGCCTTGGGGCTAGAGACTGTGACGTATCTGGGGTGGAAGAAAAAATTCTCTGTTTCAAGCAAATCAAACTGTCGTGGCCAATATTATCAGTGTGCAGTTAGCTGAATCGTTGCTATGTGGGAATAACTAGGACGAAGCAAAAAAAGCGGTTACATTCAACATCAAAACAGAAAAGTGAACTTACTTCCTTTTGGTCCTATACTGAGAAGTAACAAAACTTACTGAGGGACGTCTGTTGCAAAACAAATACTTTCTAGCAAAGTTCATGTGTGCCCGTATTTCTCTGATGAGGTTCATGTTGTATAATCTCACTGAAAGTGGCCAATCTCTTCGCGTCACATTTTCCACATACCCAAACCTCCTAGACTAATTCTGGAAATCTGCTTCGCTCACATCTTCTCATCTCTGTGTCCTGTTTTTGCCTGTGATTAAATTGATCGGGTGCATGTCAATGAAAGATCAATATAATGAGCGGGGAGCTAGGTGGCCAAGAGTGATCCCTTAAAACCACGTTTTGAGGAGTGTGCTTTCCGTACTAATACCGTCTTCCATTCAAAACTATACGCTCCCTATGTCATCATAACTATGAGGCTACTTTCCTCAGTGTTGGAAGCGTGCCTATGTCCAATGGGAGCATAAGGAAATAAAACAGGAAGCCGCTTGAAATCGTAAGAATAAGTGAAATTCGTGCTAGTAATAGCGTATCACATTGGTATTATCTTAAAGATTATTGACAACCACTTATCAAAAAAACTCTACAAATTCTTCGAATTATATAAACTCATTTCTGCTTTCTGATAAGCCAGTAAAACGGCTTCAGTGCTAGAGTATTTCGAGCGATATAACTTTCATAATCTGAATCGATATTATGTGTTAAGGTTCTATTATTAATAGGTAAACTTGCGTGGTGGCTTGACTATCAAAGCATTTGACGAGTTTGAGTAAGCCATACTGTTCTCCCAAGCTTCCTCTTTGGGTTTTATTTCTCTTATGTTAATTATGCTATCTTTCTTCAAAATTTTAATTGACTGTTGTTTGAGGGAGATGAGCGACTTCTTCTTCTGTCAATAGTTGGTGTGCTCTAAGATTCTGTCATTGAATCTATCTGCTAAACTTTTTCTAAATAATGATGTCTACGTTGGGAAAAACTATAAGTGTAGTCGCAGTAATACAATGCAGACGTTTTCTATTCTGATCAAACCAAATCAGTTCTGCTCCGATTTACGCTCTAGAATTGACTCTTGCTTAAATAGTTTCTATGTCTAATTCTCGCTGATCTGGATAGAATTTCAGGGATGGGTCGTCTCATGAATTGGTGAAATTACAATTGTTAAAAGAGATTTTTTGCGCAATCTCTTCATGCTAAATGCATTTTGATCTGCTTCCTATCTTTTCGGACGGTTTTCGTCTTTCGTTTGACATCATTAAAGACATGTGGAAGTAATAAAAATTGTCTTGAACCTTACCTAACAACGGGTATGCTATAGGTAGGCGTGCTAAAGGATAAGAATAAGATAAAAGCTGGGTTTGACTAGACGGCGGTAGAGCTAATTTTTCTGTTACTACCAAATAGCACGATAGTTACCGAGCATACATGTATGGAGTAATATGCTCTTAATTTCCATCAATGGGGCTCTGGTTTCACCCGCTTTTTGGATAGGGTCGAGTCAAGGCTAAAAGCGTTATGAACTGTTAGATTGGTGCTTAATCTTATTGCTATAAAGAGGCCAAGCGAGTTCTCGGAGGATTATCAAAGGAGATGTTGTAATCGTGCGCTACTGAAGTATTTGGTGTTGATATTCATAAATCCAGGCAGTTGGCTGTGGTAGACTTCATATTTTTTCCAGGTTCTGTTCTTATGGATTGAGTTCGATCTCTGGTTGATGTTCAAATTTGAGTTATTAATTCCTACACTTTAAAGCATGGCGTCTGTCATCATTTGCGATTTGGGCTAGAGGTGAAACTTTTGAAGAGTTTTCACAACCGCACCATTGAATAGGGCTCTGATGTGAGTGGTGGTGACAACTGTGATAAAATAGAAAATCCTTAGGGTGGGCGATATGTGGCAATGAAAATAATCCAGTACTAACCAATCCAAAACAGTATTACATGATTATCCCAGAAAAATCTCACTTTCCTCATCATCCCCCTCAGATGGACCAAATGTGGCACAACATTGTTTTTACCCAAACAAACTTAAAATTTAACCTTTTTAGAATGTCTAGCACTCACAATACACAAAAAATCTATCTATAGGTCTCTACATAATTCTTCATCAGAATGGGCATGATTTTTAACCTCTCAATTATTCACAGCTACGAGAAAACATTTCACAATACCACATGCATTTCAACGTTCCTTCCATCTTTGTTTCAGTCACGCTTAGCAAATCAAATTCCTCTTTTCACTAATAATCCTCACCTTCCTTATCTCCTCAACTTTATTCTCTGAATTCCATGTATAACTAGCGGATTCATACATTTTCAGCGGGAAAGATGAGAGGCTATAGGGATCCACGACTTTCTGAACATGCATTAGTATTACTGCGAAAATAAGTGGTAGTGGGCAATCAACCAATACACATCATTAGGTTCCCTTCTACGACTGTGTCAGGTATATAAGATGTTCGTAAATAATCAAATGTTTTGTGCTCGCGAACATAGGGGATTGTAGATAGCTAGGATTAGGGATGATTAGAAACGATAAGAATGTTGTTCTAAGAGAGGGGTGTGGGATTATAAAGTAATGATGGTAAGGGTGAATTTAGATTTGGTGATAAAAGATGGTCTCTAAGATGTTGGAATATGGCAAAGGATTGAGAGATAGAACCAGGGTGTAATGGGGTAGCTGAAAGGGTATATAGGGCATAGACTGAGGAAGAAGTGCATAAAGCTATCGATTGAATTCAGAATAATTAAAGAATGGGTTATATAAAATTGTAAGATTAATAAATTTATTTATATTTATATTATATATTATAAGGTATATTAATTCTAAGATATATATTGATATATAAGGTTCAATAGATAAATTTCTTCATTATAAGATAAAAGATATATAGTATTATATATATATATACAAAAGGTAAATTGTGAATTAATTAGATTAAAAATATTTATAAGTTCATTTTCGAATATAATAATTTTTAGTTTTTTGCAAAATAATCAAAGTTAAAACAATCGTGCATAAATCGAGTAGCGTTTGTATAATAAAAAAAATCGATATTTGTAATTATTTAATTATGCAACTAAGAGGTAATGTATATATATATTAAGTATATAGAGATGGAGATGTAGAGAGTAGAGGTAAAAGGATAATAATTAAAGACCAGATCAATATAGCTACTCATCGTGACTATATAATAGTTTGAAGATTTATAGATCGCGTAATATTATAACCTATAAAGAAGGTCAGGAACCACAGTTTAAGATTTCTAGAGTTGGGCAAGATACACGAAAAAAAAATTGCGCATCAGTGATCGACTTGAGCTCTCCTTTATTTTCGAGGGAATTTAATTGTGATTTTGGGGAGAATTTAACATGCGTAACGATACCCCACGGTCGGTCCAACACACAAGAACACCACGGAATGTGATCGGGGTGCTACAGCATCAGGACTACAATAAACGGGGGGTATCCCCCATCCGGGGGGATCACAACCGCTTAGTCGATTGGGGAGATTCGCAGGGATTCCAACGCCAGAAGCCAATAACGTACGGAAGGTAGTGCGCACCCTCCAAGGATTTAAATGCTAATTGTCGTCCCTTACACGAGATTACCGTCGGGCCCCTCAAGAAGCTCCCCTAATACAGGGGTAATCCTAAACCGGCAACTTTAGGTGAGCTAGCATATGGAATCACCATGGAGATAAAAGTAACTACAATACTATTACATAATCAGGTCAAGTATGCCCTACTGGCCAGCAACAAAAACAAACTCAAAATATAACTAAAAAACTTTTACTGGATAGAACCCCAATGATTGTCTAATGCCGGGAATAATATTATATAGTATTTAATATAACATAGCAAAGTATTTAAAAAAACCACATCTTATCGAATTGTTATATTAATAATAAATTATATCTATCTAATGTACAAAGAACAGTCATTAAAAATGTTTAGCATTATAGAGTTATATTTAATGCTTTAAATATATATATATATAGTATATGGCTCAAACGGTAGAGATATTATTATATTATATAATACTAGTATATTATAAAACTATTCCTTATGCATTAACACTGTGTAGTCTATAAGACTAACCACACATGTTAATATGTATAAATTTGTTGAGTAATTAACTGATAGAATAATATAATAAATTGTATATTTATAAGAGAATTTACTTAATTGTCCAAAAAGTGGAGAGGCAGTATCTCAGGATAAAGGCAACACGACACACCTACGCCACTATTCAACAACCTCACCATTCCATTGCAGAAACTCGGGGAAGTGATTTCCATCATTTTCCTCCCCATACAATATAAAAAAGAAAATTTTTTAAAAAAACTGTTTACAACATTTTGTGTTTGCAATGATAATTATCGCTTGAACAGTATCTATAACAAACCTCAAGCTAGGTCAACAAATCGGGTTTTTCTAGGGCATAGCATCTTATCAAAATAAGGGCCCAGAGAACAAAGCAGTCCTCTGAAATACTTCTGTAAACATTATTGGGCGCTGATAAATTCACTTAACAACTTGCGGGAAACAGCGATGTTTAAAAGACTTGTCTGTCTTATATGTTGTTAAAAATAATAGAGATATAGAATAAAAAATGTATTACTTAAATGGCTCATTTCTATTACATTAAATTATCGATATTTTCAGATATTATCAATAGTAAATGTAACATGTCCAATCTTGGTTCTTAGCTCTCATCATATTTAAAAATTGCGTGACTAGCCTAAAAGTGTAAACGATTAGAGCTATAATAATCATTACAACTGTCTATCTATATCCCTTCAACAGTGGGTGAATTCGTTAATCTTAGAAGAGGCAAATGGAAGGTCATATCAGAAGGGGCAGAAGACACAGGGCGGAGAATGTAAAATAAAAGAGGCAGAGAGCGAGAGAGGAAGGGGGAACTTAGTCTCCAAATGTGAGGCGCGAGTGAGAGGAAAGTTTTTTGTGGGGGGAGGTGGGTTGTAGTCGGGTAGGAAAAAATATAGATAGGTCAAACCCACACAATCTGTGCCCGGATGTAGAAAGTTGCTCGATAAAAAGAAGGAGAGGGCGATTAAATATCCCAAATTCCGGTGGGGTATACTGTAAGGATAGGGAGAGTAAATAAGAGAAAGAGAGATGATGCGAAAGGAAGAGATTAGGTGAAGAACCACACATAGGGTGCGAATAGGTGGTTGTATATATATAGAGAAGGAAGGACTAGTGGGTGAAAAATAGGTCATGTGTGATCAAGATGTATTGGTCGAGCCGTCGTGCCTGACGGTGTGTGTGTAGGCTTATAAATTAGAGTTGCATCCAGTGTACCGTGTGAGAAATGCTCACATATGAATGATTCGGCCCTCAAAACTACACCTAAATAAGAATGCAGAGGGGGACCCTCAACCATGTCATGTGTTTGTGGTACATTTGAAAGTGCACCCCAAATAGAGGACCCTCAAGAATAAATTGTATTGGATGAGAAGGATATAGGCAGATACTCGTTAGAAGAAAGTTTAAGAAATTATTCAAGCACACCAAGGCGGTGGAAAAATCTGTTGCCTGTAGGTAGAACCTAGTTACACGTGACACAGATTATTGATGAGACGTAGAAGGAAAGAAGCAGCATATTTTAAGCCACAGAACATGCCGAAGTTAGGAGATCATCGAGATTCCATCTTGAAGGAACGTGTTAAACAGGAGCGATTTATCGTTACAAATAGGCACATACGCCTAACCGGGGGGACTAAAATACTTCTATACAGCGGAAACATTTATGAAAATAAGTTATAGTTGGACATATTATACGACACTTAGAAGGATAAAATTTCCTAAGCCATCTGGGTCTCAGTACAGGAGCAAAAGGTTAGGGTTAGAAGGGTTTTAGAGAGTGGTATTCCCAGATGCATGAGTTAGAGTTGCAGCCCACGGAATGTTAAAGTAAAAGTCAATAGTAAGCCCCGGTAAGCGCCTAGAAAAAATTCTGCCCATCTTACATGCACATGACAGCAACCACAACAAAACAAACAGACAAAAAAAAACGCACAAACACAGGAAAAAAATAAGTTACAAATTATTCACACACTAAAACCTAAATTTAAAAACCGTCAAATGTTAAAAAGTTAAATCGTATTTACAGTAAAAATATGTTAAAATAATGAAAATCCTATAAAAGTTAAAAAACACTAAATAACTGCTCTTTTTTATACACCATAAAAATATCCTCTTCAAAAAA
>JABUQX010088634.1:0-20000 GCA_015478945.1 Trachelipus rathkii
TTAAAGTTCCGCTACTTGGTGTATGTATTTATATATGTGTATTTATATTGCTAAATATGTAAAAATAATAAAAAGTTATAGGTATACAGTGAGTGTTTGTATAGCTACTATGTATGTCATATAGAATCTTAATATTGAGATAAGTATCCTTCTTTAATTATATTGTATTCTGAACTGTTCAAAATCATTTTTTTTTATATATATATATCTATATATATAATATAAATATTTTTTATTATTAATATTATATTATATATATATATATAATATATATTATTTATCTATTATTTATTATATATATTATATCTATTATATCTAATATATTAAATATATATTGTAATATTAATAATATAGATAACAATGATAATTATTTTATTTTATTAATTATATTATTATTAATTATATATATTATTATTATATTATATTATGACAACTTTCAAGATAAAATATAATGAATTAAAGGATAAATGCATATAATATTATTTGATACCATTTTGCGATACTTAATCTTATTTGTATACGTTTAAAGTTTCTTTGAATTTATAAGGAATATTTCACGTGGTTATTAACGGTGGCATCGGCGGTTTTCTTTGTGTCTGATGACATTGTTACTCAGCTCATTTCTTTAATCAGTGATAGGCCACAGTAATAAACTTTTCAGTTCCGTTGTGACAATAATATTTACATCTGACTATGGTATACTAACTTTTAGTAACTAGTGATAGTGTGTAGTTTTATTATATCTATTTATTTTATTTAATTTTTTATTATTTATTTTTTTTTTTTTATTTACTTTTTACTATTATTATATAGGTAATATAAATTTTATTTGTAATCAATAAGACTTTGATCTATTAAACAATTATATATATATATTTGACTCTATCTATTTATTATTACTTAATTATTACTATTATTAATATAATATATTTAATGTTATCTAGGGGTGTAGTTTATATGTATAGTGTAATGCTTAAGCTGATAGTGGGAGGTGTGCGGGGTCTATATTAGCAGGTGGTGTAAGTATATATGGCGTCCGGTGCAGTGTGGGGGTTCGTGATATGGCTAGATCCGTTTGATACTACGTGATATAGGTTACTCTCACTCCTCATGATGCATAAAAGCAGAGCGTTTATAGAAAAATGGCCTGTGTATAGTCCCATAAGCAGATTTACCCATGTCATTCCATCTCTCTACTGGTTTTTGTGTGTGGTGAACTTCTTATGAGATACTCTTTTTTTTAGATCTTTTAACTAATAACCAATTAAGGGTTAAGATATGCGAGTCTCTATTCAGTAGGACTTTATAACGACTATAGTTACGCGGTCATATTATGTTTTGTTGGTTTAGGAATATCTGTACGTACATTACAGCACATTTTATAATACGCTCTGTGATATTTTTTCTGCGTCGGAGTTCTCATATTTACGCCTTGATATTTGTAGAGGCCGATTCATATTCTTTGCAACTTTATAGAGTGACTAGTGTATGAAGTTAAAGATGTTAACAGCTTTTTATTATGGAAACTGTTTTGCCATATGAGTCATATATGTTATACTTAGATTTTTTATTCTACTATATATTTAAGATTGAATTACTTATAAATCAATGTGTTTTTTTTTTTTTATATGTCTTTTGTTATCCTTATTATTTTTTTTGAGTATATATGACCACCTTTCATATGAGTAATGTGTTACTTAGGTTAAGATATGATATATTTTTAAAACTTTTCATGGTAATTATATTTCATATTTTATGAAAATTACTTGGTAATTATATATAGGTATATATATATATAGTTTTTATCGTTTTTATAAAATTTAGTAGTCTTTTTTAATATAGATATTTAATAAATATTTCTACTTAATTCATATTTCACAATAGTTTTCTTTTCAAACCAAGTTTATTCATTCTATTTTTTTTTCTTTTTTTTTTTTGTGTGTAGTGATTGGTTAGGTTGAGTGTATAGATAGTGAAGTTTTGCACTGGGCGGGTTGGCTTGTCTTCATTTGGAAGTCTTGACCGCATGTCTAAAAACATCTATAATATGGGGCTTTTTTTGCACTCTAAACTCTGCAGTCGACACCATATAAATTATTTTATTAATCAGGGAATACTAAGAGCTACCTTATTACTCTAATCAGCGCTAGAATGTTATATTATAGGAACTATGTCTGAGAAACTAACGGCTTTTTAAAGACAGATGGTGACATATAATATAGAAGTGATTTAACAATCTGGTTTCGAAATACGTTTTACTCATAGTATTCGCTAATCTGAATATCAATGTGTCTATGATCTTTCGTTTGTAAGGGTGTAGTTGTGCTATGTAAACCATAGATTGTGAGGTCGGAAGTTGCAATGTTGAATTTTTTTTCTTTTTTAAAACGGACAAAACATTCCTCATCATAGGGTAAGATCATACGAGATAACCGCTCGATCTCCTAATTCGATGTTTGTGGCTAATGGATTCTTTCTTGCGTCGTGGTCTAGGTGTTTTTTGGCTAACCGTGAGGGGAGACGGGGGGACTTATTGCGTCTTCTGCTTCTGTCTTCCGTAGGCTCGAAGTATAATGTAGTGGATTTAAAAGAAAATAATGAATATTTCCACTAGATTTATTTTATTCAATGTCGATTCTGGTGTTCTCTTTGGTGTATATATCTACCTTATACCGAGACTGCGCTTTAAACGTTTTATTCTAAGATACATCAGATAGTCCTCAGACTTCGATAGTTACTTGATTTTTTGTAAATTTGGGGTGCTGTTTCAATAAATTTATCATTTCAATACTTTTTTTTTTTCATGTGTAGGTATATAAATATGTTTTCTGTATATGATAATGATATTTATTTTTCGTGTAGAGTATTTATTTAGTATGTTATCTAGTTTACTGCCGTGAACTTTTCGAGAGATGATTGCACCTGTGTGGGGTCTTCTATATGTACTCTTCGATTACTATAGATATTTAGGTTTAGTGGAGGTATAGTCGTAGCTCGATATATCATTCATGATATATATTTATACCTGACTTAAATCGACTCTTGGGTGCAATAACTGATTAATAAATATACCTTACATATCATTATCCGGTATTCGTATATATACCCATAACTACGATTTCTTAGAATATACTCACTCTTATGACTATGTTTAATATCTTAGAAAATCCTAACTGCAGAGCTTTTACTATATTGGTTGAAAATTGTTCTTCTTATAAGTGAAGAATCCTTTTGTATTTTTCTTTTCATCCTTTTTCGTTCTATTAACTTATATATCTTTGTGTGTTTTAAGTGTATCTCTGACTGTGAGATTCATTTATCGAAAAATCGTGTGGATGAAGTCAGCTTTAATTGCGCTATAACAATATTATCTATATCTTCCTTCTCAGTAATCAATCTCATATCCTTATTATTATTTTACTTATGCGGTTATTATTTTCTGGCATACTTATATTATTTGATCTAGTATATGGATATGCCTACGTGGATTTGGGGGGACATAATAATTGCGTTGTATACTCATTATTATTTATATTTCTACTATATCATAATATAATATATTATATATATGAAATTCAACATTCGTGTAGCTTATTTTTAAAAAACTTTTAGACGCTTTCAGATATTCTATATATAGTATTATTTCTTAAGGTAAAAGTTATAAATTATGATAATATTTAAATCGAGTTACCAGATTCTGACGAAATATCGGATATTTTCCGATAACCGGTGTTTTACTCTAATATTTTTGTACCCATAAAAGTACGTGATGACGAACTGTTGTGCATAATCTCATTCATATATAATGTATTTTATTTTAAGGTACGTAAAATTTATATTTTTTTCTGCTTTAATGTAATTATGTTATAATAAAAGGATTGTAATCTGTTGAGTCTGTGTGTGAATAAATTCGTGTCTTGTCACAATATATTCGATATTTTTTTCGATAATCGGACGTTTTTTTCTTATATATATATTTCTTTGTCCTTGTCTGTAATAGAGAAGTGATCTAGAATGCCTTTGATCTTTATCAGTGAGTCGGTTAGAGGAAAAAAATTCAAAAATGATTTTTAGAGTTATTACTTTCTCCGTTTTGAGGTACTTTAAATTACAAAATAGCTTAAGAGCCAGTTAACTTTTGAAATTATTTTTACATCAAGAAGTTTATGAATAATTTACGTTTAGTGTCAACTTTACTGAATTTTCGAGCGGTGAAATAATTTTTTTATTTGCTTTAACATTCGTGGCGAGATGTGGAAGTTCTCGGAGATACGGACTCTTTCAATCAAACGCATAAAGTAAAAATCGGCTTGAGACGTGGTTTTTTGGTTAAAATACTAAATAATGGTGATCTGTGTGATTCTAGAATATGTTGAATCATTACTGGACAATAAAACATTTTCTAACAACTCTTCTTAGTAATGTACAGATTTTCGTAAGGCCTTATACTTACTCATATATTTTTCTCATGTGCTTCAAGTATATCTTATGATTCACTTTCCACCTCTTGATTAAGATTTAACTGAATTTTTCTGTGTGGTGTGATAATATATATATAAAGTGAAATGGATATATTAATGACAGTAATCTTCATGTTGATCTTAAAGTTTATGGTGTTCAATTATCTTGTTACTATTATAATTTGATTTTTTATGTTAACATAAATTTTCAATTTTGTTATTTATAGGAATATATAATATTATTGATTATTAATATTATTATATATTAATTTATAGTATAGATATTAATAAAAATATTTTTTTTATAGTAAATCTGAATATGCTCATAAGTATTAATATATATATATATTTATAATATACTATTATATATATATATATATTATATATATAATATATATCTTTAATTATTATTAATTATATTTTATATATTTATTAGGACATAAATGTTTAACTTAAGGCTAACTATACACAGATATACTTGTGGTAGGTATCTCTCGTCATTAACTAATATCTCAAAATAATTTCTCCATATTTGGTTGAGTATACTATCTATATATGATATATATATATAATGTTATAGGGTGCAGTTGTGTGTGTGCTGTTGAACTGGAGACGAGCAGAGGTGCTAGTGGTCGGAAGGCTATATAACTTGCTTGCTTATGTGTGTCTCATAACATGGGTTTCTCTAATTATTAGGATCTATATATATCGAATATTATCGCATTTATATATAATCATAATTAACGTAATCTATTTGATGTGTAAGCGAATAGCGCGGCGTCTGAAGTCGTATACTAAATTCACTCTTTTTTGACATTAACATGATGCTATTTTTACAATATTTAATGAGCATTAAGCTAACGCAGAACATTAAGTCAAGTATAGAGGTTTGGGTGCCAAGATCTCCTTTATGACAGAGGTAAGTAAACTAGCAACGTGGCAGTGCTTAAAATTATTAACCTCTCTTTATTGTTTTTTTAAGTTTTAAAGTAACATTTAGGCTGCTAAGAGTGCGCTATGAATGATTGAATACTGGTGTACTCCGTCTTGGGATGGTTCAGGATATAAATATTGGGTGCTAATATAATTTACGATGCCCTATCACTCTACTTTTTGTTAAATCCCCACACTATTGCGGCGGGATTGGGGGTGTGGATGTTATTCCCACAAATATTTCATTAGCAGTTTGCTCTAGAATGATAGTGATGTATTGCGTGAAAAATTTACAAAACGAGGTATTTAAGACAAATAATAATAATAAATATCTTTTTGAACTTTTTAAAACTTCTGTCTTCGCCATGGTCGCACCCGGCTACACTTGGGGGCGTGCAGTACCTGAAAGTAATGTTTTGGAGTGATTTGCATAATTTAAAACTAGTTCGTTTGACATAGATATTTATTTGTTTTACTTAAAACATAATTTTTTTTATCTGTATGAGAATGGTTTTAGCACCTCACTTATTCTGGTGCTGGGAAGTTTGTATTAAAATTGTTTTCCATTGTAAGTAAATTTTCACCCGATATGCAGACGGGGCCAATACTACTTTGAGTTTAACAAATTATTATAATTTATAAACATAAAAATGTATAAATCTCTTGGCCTAAGTGTATTCATTCATCTTTTTTTCTTGTAACGAATTGAAACATAATATAAAAGAATTAATCTATAATATTTTTTTTGTATAGAAAAAATAAATAATAATTATTTTTTTATAATAAATAAATAGATAACAGGGTGAGATGTTAAATTTTTTAATATTTATATCCTGATTTGGATGGAATAAACTCAATTATATCTATTTTGTTCACTCTTACAAGATATATATTCTTAATTTAGATTATATTTTGTGTATGTACAATAAAGTTTTATGTGCATGTTAGATATCACGAAGAACATTTATATAAATGAACTTTCACGATTAAGTTTCAATATTCACAATTGAATGCCGCTGTACCAAATAATCTATTTGGGCTAATATAACTAAAAAATTTTCTTACTAAAAAATCAATAAAATATGTATAAAACTTCAAATTTTACTTTCATCATAAAATTCATGCAATATATATATATATAGATAGTGATATAAATACAAATAAAAATAAATATAAGATTTTACATAGATATATTTTTAATTATATTTGAAGATATTTAGAAGATTTTATTTTTATTTAATATATAGAATTTCTTATATGCCCTTTTTTATATATTTAATACTGATAATAAATAAATAATATACTATGGATTTTATAACATAAGAAGTATATTTAATCTCTTATTTAATTTAGATAAAATATATATATATATAGTATAGAATTTACTACATGCGTATTTATATGTGACTGGCTAACCTATACTGCGTGATTATGTAAACAGTGATCTAAAAAAATTTAAAATTAGTTTATATATAGATAGATAGGCTAAGGTTTTTATTGGGTATCACAAAAATAATACTTATATAAACACTCATTGATAACTGTAATTATTTATCTTAAACTATTAAAGAACATAGCATATGTAGTAATTTCATATTCAATCGGATAATTAAATATAAATAATTCGACTAATAAAGAGTTAGTTATATCTTTTTAAAATTAGGCAATAAACGAAAAAAAAAATAGAATAAAATTACAAAGATGCCTTTAAATAAAGAATATATTTCTATCAATAGATATAACAAAAAATAATGAAATTAGAAAATTAAATATTTATTAATCAAAATCTTGTGAATGGAGAAGAAGATATACCAAAAATAAAAAATATTATTTTATATTTAATTTAATATTAATTTGTTAGTATTTTAATATATAAAAATAACGGTATCTTTGCATAACTTAAGTAGAACTTAACTAATCAAGTTCAAACTTCTGTATATATTTATTATATATAAAAATTTAATTATTCTTATATATTTACTTATGAGCTGCATATATTAATATACTAGTAGGGATATAATAAATATAATAGATAATATTATTTATATACTTTTCATTATTATTATAGATATAAATATATCAATATTATTAGTATATCACAAATTGAAACCTACCATTTGTAATGTCATGATTTTACTTCATCTAATAGATTATAAATTTTTGTGGTAATATAATACCACATATTAATATTAGATACTATATATATATTTTAATTTATTTATAGGTGATGAAAATAAAAGTTATGAGTAATTAGATACCAAAAATAACAATCATATACTATATAACAAAAATATATATAATATATATTATAATAGTATAGCTGAAATTATGTATATATGATTTATTATTAAATTCATATATAAAAAATTAATATACTTAGTTTATGATAGCTAAATTAATTCAATTATGAAATCTAGCTATTTGATATCTATATGTGTAAGTTTTATAATATATGTCAAATTTAATGATATAGTGATATTATTTTAAAATGGAAAACTAAAATGCTGATATATAATATAATAGAATATTTGGGAACGATAATATATTACGTGATATTATATGAATACAGAATATATATATAAATATACTATGTTATATACAAGAGTTTTTTATTTGTGGACGAAATAACCCAGTATATTAAAAAACAATTGATCAGAATTTATATATATATATATAGAATGGTAGGTAATATAATAATTAATATAACTAAAAAATATTATAACACAATTGCATTAATATATATATAAACTATATAAATAATATACAAGCGAATCTTAAACTGAATCCTTAAAATAAAACATACATCGAATATACTAATAGTGAAGATATATAGATAGAGATTAGATATATGTTAATATATATAAATAATAATAACTAATATAGGCTCGGTAAACTATACATAGGTGGGGTGTTAATTATACTAAAATTTACCTAATGATTATTATAATAATTAATATAATAATATATATTATATACTCTTATATTATATACCTATTGATATCTATATCACATAATATATACTATATTAAATATATATATATTATTACAATTAATATATAAATAACTATATAAGTTAACTTTAAATAATATATAATATAATTAATTCATTATCGTCACATATATTATTATATAATATATAATATATTTTTAATTATAATATATTAATTATTATATTTATAATATCTATTATTACAACCATATATATTATAATGTAGACTATCTATCTCATCTATACAGATAGCTAGATAAGCCCAAGGAATAGTATAAATAAAAAAACACCTTAATAAAATCTATTAGCTAACCCAACTATAATTAATAAAAAGATCTTTACTTATAACTATATCACAATGAATACATAAACAAGAGATATATTTATCCCCATCAGTTTTAATCTCTTTTAATCAAATTAATAACTAAATAAATAAAATTAATTTATACTAAAATATGCTTCATATATTTGATAAAAATTATATAATATAATTGCTAAATAAATGAAATAGATAATAGAAATGGATATAGATATATAGAATGGTTTTTTCTAAGTAATATTTACATACGAAATAAGTATATATTATACAGATGAGTATTACGTATATATATATATATATATATTATTATAATAAAATTAATATAGGAGAATAAGTATTTATCATAGATACACAGTATTAGTTATATTATTTATTTGAATTTGTCATCTCTTTCATATACAATACTAAATGAATAACCCTATATATCAAGGTATTAAAGCAATTAAGGCCCAGTAAGTCAGGGGTTATATATATATGTAGCACTACATTATAACTTTGTAAACATATCTACACGATATAATATAAAACCATTATCAAACCCTCTCAATATAATTATGTCACTATCAGCTGAGACATAAACTATAACATATAATTAATCATATACCCTGATCGGTATAATGAACCCTCTATGAAAAAGATGAATTTTCTCTAAAAGCTTCTGTTAAAATATAGGTATACAATGCTCACGATACTAGACCAGGTTTATATACTTAGCAACTAAAATTGTGTAGATGGATAATTGTAACTATCATATGATCTATATAGAGTATACTCTTCTGCTATTAATCACCTCGTATAGTAAAATTAATATGCAAATAAGTAATATTTACAAGAAATGTTCAATACAGAATTATCGTCAAAATATAGTCAAAACCATTTATATATAAATCACATAATATTTAATAGGTGTTATTATTCAAAAATATTAATATTAATACCTTATATAAATAATATATATATATATATATATAAGTTATTATGTTTAAGGTTTGAGCTTAAGGATGAGCTAGTACCCTGAAGCTTTCATTAATGAATGTTATGGTCATTACGAGTATATTAGTGTAAGGGAAATGTTATAACCGATTTTATTTTTATGATAATATGGTAATTCGCCGTGAGTATTACGTTGAGTGAGGTCAAAATGGGTTAAGAGAATGGCTGATACATATTAGCCGATTCACTCTCTATTGATCTTTTATATTTTTTGGGTGTACATATTATGAAGTAATAATACTTTTAGATATAAATTAATATAACTCATATCTAACGTTTGAATATTCCGATTTCTTAGGTACCCATCACTATCTATATTATCTTTATATATATAATCCATATAAGTTAGTTTTTTTTTATCTCCTACGTGATAGAGAAAATTAAACTATAGATTATTTTAAGCGTTTTCTACTTTAATTTTAAATTTTTTTAGAGGTTTAAATTTATTTATTATATTAATAGGACAGGATTCGCTTCTTTTGATGGGTAAACTACTTCGTTATAGTATCATCTTAATATTCTACTTTTTTATCTTGGACCAAAATATCTTACTTCTTTTTTTTTCTTTTTTGTATCGGACAATTTCTCATGAGATCGCGTGGGCGCCCTGAGATGCAAAGGTAAAAATTCTCCTAGAAGTCATCATAATTTTAAGATCTTTATGACTTGAGAACACCTTATCAGTTTTATCATAATTATTTATGAGATTTTTACGCCGTCCAAGAGAAACATGAAATATTCCGATCAATCAAATTTCCTCTATTGGTTTGTTCATATTTGTTTTGTCTTTAGAATTTTATTGTTCTTCTTTTTTTTTGTGAGTGTTAGTTAATTTGTATTGACTTGCTCGTTGTGCGTGTATTGATAATTTGTGCAGTATTATGCATTTAGTTATTGCAGTTGGCTTTTATTCTTTTAATTTGATTTATTGCTTGTAACATCATATATTTATGGCTTGCTATTCATTCTCTAACTTTACTGATTTCTATCGTAGTGAATGCCTACCGAGACGGCAGGATTCGTCTCTAACTCTAAACCTAATTTTATGCTCTCTGTTATCTATTGATTGTAGTTTTGCTCATTCTCTCTTTTTGCCCTCAGGACTTCGTGGTAATTTTTATTTTCAATCTGGGATATATTGTCTATTTTTATATATTTTGGTTTGGAGGTGTGTATGTAAACGTTTAATGGTTAAAGATATTTATTTTATTTGTGGGACCTATACACGTACTCGAGAATCTGAATCTCTAACTTCGATTTGTTTTTCTCGTGTGTCTATTGAGCAATCCTTTTCTTTTCTTTTTGTCTAGGATAACAATATACCTTTCTTATTGTCTTTTGGGATCTGCTCTACTTGATTCTTCTTTTTCGCTAGACGTAAACGCCTATTTTTTGCCTTGGGCAAGGCAGGGTATCGAGATTTCTTCCGATTGGTGCTTGTTCCTTTGAGATATTGTTACCGTTACTTACTTCTTACGATAGACTGATTGTCCTCTCTCATCCAACATATGCCCTAATTTTAAGATGTGGTGGATTTTTCAATTAACAAAAACAAAACTGTATTTTTGTTGGGTTTTTTTCTCGGGTGTTTCTCGTGTGGGCTGATATCTATGTGGAGAGGTTAGTTCGGGGCGACTACCATTCAAGCTTTTTCGGTTGCTTATATCTCAATCCACCGATATCTACTTGGTATGTTTGCATCGCTCGTTAAATCATTACTATTTCATTATTCTCGTACTATATGCGATCCTTGTGTCTGCACATCCACCAACAAGCCTTGCCCGATACAGATTTGCGGCTTGTAAACACACTTGACTAATGTTTTACCACTAGAACGTCTTTTATCTTTTGCTTCAAATTTCACCTTTCAGCCCAAAGGCGGATTCAGACCACTTTATTTTGTGCTTTCTTCCATATTCGTTGTGGATACGAAAATGTAATTTCGTGAGCACCATTGGGACTTAGCCAAGAAGCGTACAATAGCGCGTTTAATATTATTTGGAAACCCACAAATCAATATTTTAATTTTTAGTCCTCCCTTCTTTAGGGATTCTCTCCTCAAGATCCCTTCATCTTTTTAGTGGTCTCTATACTCAGTTGTTTGACCATCGCTGTTATTCGTGTTCTGGCAACCTTTGACTACGGTGTACCGCGAATTATGGGGTTTGGCGTTTCACTTTGCGTTGCCCTACTTTGTATTTTTTGTCGCCCATGCTCTTTAGGGACTCTATAATAGACTTGAACGATTTTGTTGTTGTGGGCATATGTATTAATTTTAAGACGCTTCACGAATCTCCGTGTTCGCGTTATATTGTACCAGTTGTGTGGATTCGCTTTTTAGACTCCTGTTCTATGCGATCATGGGTCAATTAATTGGCCAGCGGGATGCATGATATGTTTATTTTTTGTGCTTAGCTATATGGATGTTCCACACACGTACAATTATATTTCATAGTCTCTCAAATCATCCATCTTGAGCGTATCTGAGATATCTGCGTTGGTTTGTTTTCCTGTTGTGTTCTTGCTATTATTCCTAATGCAAGTTCGCATTGCTAGGGTATCAGCTCAGCACTGCTTATGGCGGGCTGAAGTGCCAGTTGATGATTTGGGAAAAAGTATTGCTAGTGAGCAGTAGGGTGCCAATCGCTGAATGACCATATAGTTGGCAATATTGCTGAGAGATTGCAATTTTTATATTCACAGTTTTTTTACCGCTAATGTATATAATTTTAAGCTGCTCTTGTTGGCACCTAGAATAGGGCTATAACATATGGTGTCTCCCTCTCTCTGATCAAGAGAGGGTTCCCGAGGATATGAGGAGCGCTGGAGACTTTGTGTTGCATTATATTTTAAAAAAGGATTAAATAATGCTCTGCAATGGACGTCGATAGCTCTTTGTGGACATTCTATACCCAGATTTAAGTACATTCGCTTTATTTCTAATAATATATTATAGCCTTCTCTGGCCAAAAAAAACATTTCTAACAAACCTTCTGTAAACATCCATAGTCCACGTTCTTTCCCCCTAACTTTTACTCCTATCTTGAAATTTTTTCAATCCAATTATGTGTGGACTCTTGATTACAATCCTTGATATGATATTACTTATATCCACTCATTGCCAATCGTTCCATACATGATAGAACTATACGTGTCCTCAAGATACAAATCCTCTATCACTTCTTTAGGTCTCCGTGCTTACCCTTATCCCAATAGACCCCTTGGCCATTGGTGTACTTATTTTTATCTCCGCTTGCATTTAAGGGATTGATTTATCCCATAAACATATGAGTTAGCCATTTTCACTAAATTTCTTCTCACGGATAACGTAAACTAATCACGAGTGCCTTTGAGTATTTTGTTTTCCCTAGGGTCATACTTGGAAACATTCCTCCTAAGCGCTCGCTAGGTCATGCGCTCTCGCTGCAGGTCAGGGAGAGTCAGTGTCCTACTCGCTCTCTCACAACCCTATGCACATCCCCTGCATGGCTGACCTGTTGACCTTCCGGCGTGCCATGAGCTGCTGCAAGCAGTCTTCTATGAACGTTAGAAGGCGGCCGATGGTCCCGGACTTATCATTTTCCTCTCCAGAGTTTTGAGCGGAGAAGTGGATCGCTCTGCCGTGTCTGCCGACCCCACCCACGAGCCGGCTGCGCCCCGGCAGGGCCTATTTTCCGCGCGCCGCCGCGACGGGCTAGCGTGTCCCCCAACAAGGGAATATTCAGGCGGCATGCAACTAATATATCTATCTTCTACTTTCTCCTAGTGAGTCAATATCATCATATTATACTTCAGCTACTTTATCCTTCAGTGTATTGGAAGCTCACATTTATTTTGTCTTTTACAAAACACCTTTCTTGGTCAGCTCTAACAGCGAAATAAAATGATAAAGCTTGTACTCCATTCAAGCTGGCTTGAATTTCTCTCTTTTCTTAACTTAATCGTCTCTACTTATATTGCTCATAATCTAATTTTTAGTTTTACTTATTTTTATAGTCCAACTACTATTTGTGACATAGACTCTTACTGTCCAGACCTTCCTCACTAATATTAGCCAGTCGTGTTATAAAATATTCTGTGAATCTTCTTTTCTCCTTTTCTTCCCTATTCTGATCTGTTACCGACAACATTATAGTTTTATTAGCAGCTTATTTTGCAATGTGCTCTCGAGATACCTATACTGGCAGATTATATTCTGTCTGTCACTTCATGTTTATAACCTAATAGACCGGTTTATAAATCCCTTCACTAAAAGCAGGAATTAGGTATAGCTTTGTGATTTTTAATGGCTGGTTTACTGCTTTCTCATGTTTTAGCCCCCTGCTTTAATTTGTTTTCTGCATTATGATTTTCATTAACATTACTACTTTAGCGTAAATCGTAATATTGAGGTGTTACATACACAGGGGCTAGTATCTTTTTGTTTTCTGTTTTATGCTTTATAATGTTTTACTGGTTTAACTCATATGTTTTCTGCTTTAACTCACATATTTATTAAATTACATACTTAGAGTAATCAGATACTCAATGAGGTGTTACATGCAAAAGGGTTAGTATGGTTCTTGTTTTACTGCTTTTAACTCATGTTTTTACTGTTTTAACTCATGTTTTACTGCTTTAATCATATATTTATTACTTATACATTAAGAGCATCCTAAAATTATAGAAGAAATTGTATCTAAATTTTATGAATTTTAATTAAAACATATTCTTTTTTACGTTATTAAGGCAATAATCAGGTAAATCGCTAGGTCGCCCTAGCACTTACAAGTATGGCACGTTTTGTTCTATTGATTACTGCTTTACATTCTTTGATGTATCAGTATAAAATAACAAATAAGTTCTTCTCTGCTAACATAATGTATTTTATAAAATCTTTCTAGTTTCTTTCTTTCAAAATAATTAGTACTTTACCTTTCTATTATTCGTTGATGTTATAAAATATTTCAAAGTTTTTTAAATAATTCGGATTTTCTTTATTATTCTGAATCCATCAGGAAAGGCAGGTCATTAAGAATCCCTACAATGTTTGGCTGTCGATGTCCAAGTATCGTCATCTGCTGCTGTTGATATATGTAAGGCTAAATTTAACGATAATATTTCTTGTAGCGGGGGGATTATAGAGCTAATTCAGGTCATTATTTCAACTGACCTTTTTTCTGCTAAACTGTGTTAAATACTTAATTCAGTGTTATATGTTAAATTTTGGAGAAGCTTTTTGTATCCTGTGATTAAGCCTAATACCAGGTCAAGGTAATTAGGTATAGAGAAATCATTGTTAATATTTTTATTTTTAATAATATATTTAAACTGAAAGGTTGATATGATTCAGTCCTTTAAAGGCAGGTAAGAGGAATGTTTCCTTATTGTGATTGTTCGGAGTAGTTTTCCCCTATAGACCTCGTATGTGATTGGTCGGAATTATTTTATCGTAAATTGAAATTAACTTTGTTCTTTAAACTTGTATTTGGGCAGGTGTGTTTTGCTATTTTTTGGTAAATTGAAATATATAGGAAGAAAACCCATGTTGGTTTAAATGTGTATTGGATTTTGGTACACCCTTGAACAGGTTATTGGTACACCCCTGAACAAACCCAAAGGGTAATTTTATTGGGATAATTTTACAAGCATGTAAAGCTTTTCAGTCCTCAACATTTGAAGAATGATATTAATTTTATAATAGTTTCCAGGAATCTTTGGTATTTGGCAACATTTATAAATAAAATAAATTGGTAAAAAAGAAATATTTCTCCTTTGAACAAAGTTAATATTTTGGCAAATAAGAATACTTTAATAATTCCTACACCAAAGAATATAGTTTGATAAAATCGTTTTGTTAAGTTTCAGTACTCTATAAAGATATCGAAGCCATCAAAAACTTTTGGCACCAATGGATACCTGTATAAGATTCTTTGTTCCGATTTGGAAGACGTTTATATTGGTGAAACAGTGGATTTTAAACGAAGAATATACAATTGGCGCCATTGCCAATTGGTCTGCGGCTAATACATATCATATATTCTGCTACAAGGCGTGACTTATATTTTTGCCTGTTATAATCAACGTGTTTGATTGATTGCTAAGAACTTAAATTAACAAATCAGATGATGTAATATTCCGTTTATTGATATACGAGGTAGAGTCCAAAAATACCGGACATTCTAATTAGTCTTTATATCTTCCAATGTAATAAGCGAGTGTTGTGAGAAATGTGTCCACATAGATGTAAGGATGTGTATCAGCAGCGTATGACAGTTCTGAGCATGTGTATCTGTTTACAATTCAGTTTGCTTTGAGGCATTGTCCTTGTGTGTTGTTGGAAAGGTTAATCAAGAAGGGCCCACTTTGAGCAGAGAGCAAACATTAAATCCTGTCAAATTACGGAAAACGTTTACAGAAACATTCAATTTGATAAAGGAGGTGTATGGTGATGAATCATTATCGCGAACCCGAGTTTACGAGTGGTATACGCGCTTTAAAGAAGGGCGGAAGTCGCTGGAAGATGATGAGCGTGTCGGCAAACTATCAACAGCTCGTAATGATTACACCATTGCTAGAGTACAGGAGGTAATCCGAACTGACCGGAGGTAAACCATCGATGATGTTGCCAATATTGTCGGGATTTCTCATGGCAGTTGTCACGCGATCCTCGCACAAGACTTGAACATGCACCGCGTGTGTACGCACCTTGTCCCAAGATTCCTCACCCAGGAGCAGTGTGAAGAGCGGGCCTACATAAGCGGAGAGCTCATTGCTATGGTGGATGCGGATCGAGGATTGTTGAATAGGGTAATAACTAGTGATGAGACGTGGTGTTATCTGTACGACCCTTAAACGATGCGTCAGACCTGAGTGGAAATCTCTTAGTTCACTAAGAAAATAAAAGGCTTGAGCAGATCGCTCAAAGGGAAAAGTCATGCTGGAGGTCTTCTTTGACATTAAAGGTCTCGTGCACTTTGAGTTCATACTTCAGGGTCGTACAGTTACCAAGCATATGTACATTGATATTCTCCGTCGTCTTCGTGAAGCAATCCGACGCAAACGTTCTGAGCTTTTGGAAGCGAAAAATTGGGTATTGCACCATGACAAGCCCCGGCACATCGTTCACTCCTGGTCTCTGAATATCTGACGAACAGCCACGTACCTGTGCTTTCTCAACCTCCTTACTCCACAGATTTGGCTCCAGCTAATTTCTATCTTTTTGATCGCATGAAGGATCTGCTAAAACTTTATAGAGAGGCGATTTCAATCAGCAAAAGATATTCAAAGTGCAATTAAACCGCAGTTCAATTTGTATTGATAAAATAACTCCTTAAGTGAATCTTCCCTTACCAGGATTAGATCCCGGGCCCTCGAGAACGGTATGAACAAATTGAACTGCGGTTTAATTGCAGTATTTACATCAATACAAATTATACTCCGATCTAGAGTGGTCTCCTTACATGGGTCCTGTGTTACCTTTGACCCGAGTGCAAGCGGAGATGCGTGGCTGAGGTATTGTTCTGACATAGGCGGTCCTTATTCCTTTGAATAGAGCACTCTTTCATAGGTTTAAGTCGCGTATCTTTAGCTTGTCGTGGTTGAGTGGTAACACGCTCGGCATACCGTTCGCGAGGGCCCGGGATCTAATCCTGGTAAGTGAAGATTCACTCAAGGAGTTATTTTATCAATACAAATTGAACTGCGGTTTAATTGCAGTATTTACATCTATACAAATTATACTCCGATCTAGAGTGGTCTCCTTACATGGGTCCTGTGTTACCTTTGACCCGAGTGCAAGCGGAGATGCGTGGCTGAGGTATCTGTCCTGACATAGGCGGTCCTTATTCCTATTGAATAGAGCACTCTTTCATAGGTTTAAGTCGCGTATCTTTTTAGCTTGTCGTGGTTGAGTGGTAACACGCTCGGCATACCGTTCTCGAGGGCCCGGGATCTAATCCTGGTAAGGGAAGATTCACTTAAGGAGTTATTTTATCAATACAAATTGAACTGCGGTTTAATTGCAGTATTTACATCAATATATATATATATATATATATATATATATATATATATATATATATATATATATATATATATATATATATATATATATATATATATATATACTATATATATATATATATCAACGGCAAAACGATGAATTGGCAGTGACACCGTCTGTACCAACATACACCTTAAATACAGTTTGAGAACGGTTTACAGAAATTCGAAATTACGTGTGCACACATTAAATAAAAAAAAACACATAATTGATGTAAACCAATATCATAAAAGATATATAATTAAAAATCAGAGCTGGGCGCACCTATAATTTTTTTGAGTGCGCCTGCGCCTATGCCGCCGGACCTAGTGCGCTTAGCGCCTATGCGCCTATATTTTTGGTCACATCAATGCGCCTATGCGCCTTTGCGCCTACGACTTTTCGCCGGCTGGTGGATGTTCGCTAAATTTATTTGCAAAGTAAACTTTAGTGCGATAATAAAAGCATGCTTTTATAAGGAAGAAAACACATTTATTAATGTTTGTAATTAAAACACCGTAAACTAATATCTACACGTCCTCTTCCACCTCCATGTCTTTGTCTTTGTGGTCCATGTTTTCCCCCAGGAGGTTCAGCACGAGCGCTGAAGAAGTTGAAAATTTTCAGAGCCATATTTGCCAATTTATTTGTAGTTAAAAACTACTGAACTAGTTATATATATATATATACAAGAATATATATATATATATATATATATATATATATATATATATATATATATATATATATATATATATATATATATATATATATATATATATATATATATATATATATATATATAAGGTGTCGGTGCTGTGTGGGGCAGGGGTTGGTGCGGTGCTACGCTGGGCTGAGAGGGGCAGGGCTAACGCTAACGAAGAATAATAAAAATAAAGAAATAAACATAAAATGAAAATAAATAATAATAATAATAATAATAATAATAATAATAATAATAATAATAATAATAATAATAACAGCGTTAGTCAGTTCGGTCAATCGAACACCTGTTCGATTGGCCCAATCTCGCGTTAGGCCTAATCTTCGCTCGGAGTTGGAAGCCGCAAAAACGGCGTAACCCGCTTATTTCACCCTAGATACCCCCTAGAATCAACCTAGCGACTTGAAAACTCACCGGTAATCAGTTTAACATGCCAATAGAACATATACAAAGTTTCATTACGATATCTCAAACCGTCTTCGAGAAATCGGCAGGCGACGCCGTTATCCCATAACTATTTTATATATATATATATATATATATATATATATATATATATATATATATATATATATATATATATATATATATATATATATATATATATATATATATATATATATATATATATATATATATATATATATATATATATATATATATATATATATATATATATAAGTTTTAAATGGTTTTTAAAATGATACAAGTTTGCCAAGCTTCTAAGTTCTAACTTTTAAGGGTAAAAAAAAAATGCTTTGTTCCTGTTCATAGGCGCGGCTATAGGCGCAAAGAATTGGCTGTGCGCCTTTGCTTAGTCCGCCTTTTTAAAAATTGTTGCGCCTATGCGCCTTTGCGCCTACGAATTGATAGTGCGCCATAGGCGCATAGGCGCAACTCGGTGGCACAACGCCCAGCTCTGTTAAAAATATATCTATTCTGTGGCGATATTAAATATTAAATCATGTAATTAGGAACTCAGCGAAAGTTTTTTTTTTCTTCTTTTTTTCGTTCCGTAGGTAATGTAGATTATTTTAATATTAATAATGGTTCCAATGCTGGTGGTGTTTTAACAATAAAAACTGATATTTTTTCTTTAAATTGATTTGTAAATTTTTCCATTTTGAGATTTTACTAACTTTGGTGATTTCTCCGACTTTGTTGTATTTTTTTCAGTTCTAATTTATGACACTATTTCTGGAAGATGAGCTTTGGGTATAAGCTCAAAAGCTTGTGCAATTTTTAATTTTAAAATATTTTGGCATTTTGTAGTTAATATTTTCACACGGTTATTGCGTTATCATATATACCGAATATATATATATATATATATATATATATATATATATATATATATATATATATATATATATATATATATATATATATATATATATATATATATATATATATATATATATATATATATATATATATATATATATATATATATATATATATATATATATATATATATATATATATATATATATATATATATATATATATATATAAATATAATAATATATATATATATATATATATATATATATATATAT
>JABUQX010088635.1:5000-32500 GCA_015478945.1 Trachelipus rathkii
AATATTATATTAAAGAAATAAAGTCACAATTTTATTTGGTCAACAATAACGAACAGTGTAAATTGTACGAGATAAATGTAAAAAATAGTAGGAATATTGTTTTTTTGTAAATTTTTCATGTGAACTCATTTGACGCAGAGTTTTATTAAAAGTCTGTATTTGTACAATATCTTTAAAAGTACAACACTAAACAAAGAGACTCTGGACAATCCACATCTTTGCAAGCCCACTTATCCCAATTCAAGATGTTAATACAAGTGGAACTAGCACATATTTGATTCTAGTAAGAATTGACAAACGGAAGTGTTGTCACGAAAAGATCCTTTGCAAGATTTAATATTATCAGAACAACACTTGCAATTCATTATAAGCTTTGAATTGACTAGTATTAAATTGGCAAAATACTTGAAAAATTACTATAGAGTTTCTTTGCATACCATTTCTCAATGGTTGCGGGAAACTATAAGGCAAATTCAATTATAATCAGAAGTGGGCCGGAGGACGGTTCTCCAGCTCTCCAGGCATAAACTCTCCTCAAACTCTGAGGAATGACAGCAGAGAAATAAAGAAGAGCTGAAAGAAGGCATTAGAGTTTAGACTTATGAATAAAAAGGAAGAGAAAGGAATCAAATGGCATAATACCAAAACAAAGATAATGTGTTAAAAATACTTGTAGTAATACCCGATACCTAACGTGGACTTTATTTCTAATCGAATGATGAATAGAAATATTGAAGTAGTAAATTACCTGGTTATTTGCCTCTTGTAGGAATGATCAAAATATGCCAATAATTGAAGGTAGAAAGTGATAATAGTAGTAACAGTAACAGAAGAAGGTTCAGGCGATGAGTCATTTTCAGAAATGAGCAATTATCTACAATAACTTAGATTTGGCCAAGTACTCAAAATCCCATGACATTAAGGGAATTGAAAGATAGAGCTGAAGCAAGGCATATATAAGAAGTTTAGATTTATGAATAGAAAGGAAGAGAAAGGATCAACAGTCTATAAGGAGTTTCCAGAGTAAAGATAATATCTTTCTGTTTCTCTTATAATACCTGTGTATATCCTCTACCCGATACCCCTAACTCGACTAATTATTTTACACATAATGACAAACTAATGAAGCCAGTGGATCCTGAGGAGTATGAAAGATGGAGATTGCTTGAAGAATTATGCATAACAAGTATTATTGAAGGTAGAAAGTTGCCCATATATTATAAGTATAGTTAACAGTATCACAGGAGAATAGATCAAAGATCACGATTCCTAAAACTTGCCCGAATATAACTTTCATATAAAATACCTGAGGAATCATGAGTAAAATTAATCCATTACTCACATTTTTATCAATAAAAACTTAGGATTTTTGCCGAAGTTAATCGCCATTTCAAATCAATCACCAAAATGTACATTAAAGAAAAGAAGAGTTGAGCCCTCGAAGCCAAATTTACTTATGTGGTTTTAATAATTTGGGAAGTTGAGAAAGCCATAGAGAAAAAGCCGAGTCAAGTTAGTGTACTCGCCATTGAAGAAGAAAGTAAAAAAAGATAATAATCAGAAATGTGCAAAGTCAAAACTAAGTATAATGAATGAAATTTCCCTTAAAAGAAATTGAATTTTTTTTTTTACCAAGAAAAAATCAATTTCAATAATCAATAGAGTCCTTAAAGTTGACAAAATATCGTATCATTAATAGGGATTTATTGGCTTAATTGGTGTATATTTAAGTGAACAAAGCTAAATCCCAAACATAGCAGTATCCGTATTTGATTATGCCTGCTAAAATGGAGTATAATTTTTGCTTTTATATTCATGGAATTATACAGGATCGAATTCTTAAAACTGTTCTGCCAATATAACTGGTCAATAAATTATTATCTAGAGTTTGTTATTAATCTGGACTTGGCATGTTGCCAAAACTTGCCACTTGTAGGTTTTTGAGGAAGAGTGTTATATAAAAAATAGTTCCAAATGTTATTCACAACGATTTTCATGGAAGTTACCCATTACAAAATAATGTTAATACGAAAAAACATGAAAAATTGTCAAAACTAATTTTTTTCGGTTATATATTAGAAAATAAATTGGTGAAGCTACTTTGTTTTATAGTAGTTAATTTATTTTCTATTGTTATTAGTGTATATTTTATTTATTTATTTTTTTATTATTTTATTGACATTATGTTATATAGCGTTATTCGTTTGGATTTTATATTAGAAAGAAGAAAATCAAAAAGTCCACCTGAACATTGAAAGGGTTTATATATAGATAAATGTATAAATCCACTTATTTATATAGCTTATTAATCCAGAGTTTGTTTAATCTTAAATTTTAACCTATAATTAGCCTATATATATAATAATATTTACATGAAGGTTCACTCATATATGTAATTATATTAAGATCAGTCTACTCTTATTTTGACAAAGCTAAAATTATAGCTCAAATCCACTAAAAAAGCGAGAGCTAAAAAAAAATTATGAAGGAGCCACTAAATATATACCTTATTGTCACTTTTTTAATAATTTTTAATTTATTTCTGTTTATTATTAAATTTTAAATTTTAATATTTATTATATATAAATATATGTTATATTTATAGTATTGTGATTGAGTCGTACTAAAATGGTGTAGTTAAGTATGTGGTGCTTGGTAATATAAATTAATATAGCTAGTCCAATTAGTATATTTATATGAGTCTTCAAAATTAGGAAGCTATTTACTAGAATGTTGTATATTTATTAATTCCAGAATATACGAATTAAAAACTGAGGAATGGGGAAATAGTAAATATTGCTATATTCTAGATTATATATATAATAATGGTATTGAATAAACGTATATTTATGAACCTCACTCTTTAGAAATTCGTATGTGTATTATCAGAATAGATTCAGTCTATCAGACAGTCTTAATATACGTAGCAATTAGAATTTATCTTGAAAAGAGTGTGGAGAATTCCCTTCTTCACTTTCTTTAAATTTAATCCAATATTAATATATATATATTTTCATCTCTACTATTATTACTACTAATATATAATATATACTGAATACTATGGTGACTGGTGAGGGTTCCTTGCTTGCCATTGATTCAAGTTGGGTCCAGCTAATTTATTTCACTTTGGCCTCTATGTAATAATAATATATATATATCTATTATAGTGATAAATTCACTATTAGGAAGCACTCTAGTATATTAGCGTGTCACACTCTGGAACAGTTCTGAATTTAATGGTGGTACTTTATTATCAGGATAATAGTCACCTCTATACTTTTGATGGAGTATATTTGTATTATATAACACATGTAAGGTATTTAAATAAGTTAGCTCTTTGTTCACACGTCTTATTCAGATTATGAGACATGCATGTCATTTGATCACATTATATTACATAGAAGCTTGTCATAACTATCATTATAGTTCTCTTTGACACACAAGAGAGCTGGGCCTCATGAATGTGCGCCGTTAGTATTGTCGGCTTAAAACTATAACATAAATGTTTCTCCTTCCGAGAGAGAACTGTTTTTTCTCGGAGTAAGTACAACTATAGGTAGATTTCTTCCTGGTTCACGCGCACGCGAATATATGTAAGAGGAACAGAGAGTTGGTTGCTCGGCCTGATACCGACCCGTCATACCTTAAGAGGTAAAATAATAGGAATTAGTAACAAAATTTCGCGGTCCAGAAGGTAGATATATCAGAGCGGAGAGAGAGTTATCACGGTATCATGCCTTCTTCACTCTACTTCACCTAATATAAATAAACTTTTATTATACATAGTATATTTAACAATACTACTATTAATAAAAATAAAAAAATAATATTGGTAAAGTAGGATTTATAATATTTCGTTGTTCATAGTTAAGTACCAGCATAACTACATATAATATGTATGTATATATTTATGCATGAGTTTAAAGGCGAGGAATAAAATAACATACCTATTTTTTTAGTAGTGAAAACTTGGAATTTTACTATTATATCCCCTTATACAGAGATCGTATATGGAGGATATAAAACTCAACATATTCCACATTAATTGAAGCTATATTTTCATAGAGGCCACTTAAATACAATATATAATAAATAATATAAATATTAAAGATGACCGGTTCGTTTTTTTGAGAGATAAGTTGGAATCTTTATAATGACTGGGTTTATTTCTTCTATAAAATTGAGTCACCTTTTAAAGACATTTCCCTACACACTCTTTCTTGAGCGCCTATGGATACCATATATTAACTTCTTAACTTTATGTAAACCTAAATCGCCTCTTAATATCCAGCCACCACTTAATATCAAGTGAGTTTTAGTAATATATTATATTGTGAGTGTAACAGCTCTAATAAAAGTGCAGTATATTACAAGCTTCGAGTTAACACTATATAATAAAAAAATTGACAGAAAAATCTATTTATGTAACAAACAAAGCGAAATCCGCAACCAAATAAGTCGCCCGACTCATTGTATCTGTTGAGAGATGATCCTCTAATAAATAGCGTGGATATGCTGGACCCACAGAAAATAGGAAAGTGTTCATATATATCAAGAAAAATTGGCAATAATAATTATATACCAATAGAAATATAAATAATACAGATAAGGTAGTGGGGACAAGACATAGGCAACCGTCTTCTCCTCTATAAATAATTTATGTAACTGTTTGCAACCTATGTACGTCATTCGTCCGCCCCGGTGTTAATATTTTTACTCCTAAGATCAGAGCAGGAGCATAGTATATGCAAGTAAGAAATTTTCTACCAGGGAG
This sequence comes from Trachelipus rathkii, assembly GCA_015478945.1. Taxonomy (NCBI): domain Eukaryota; kingdom Metazoa; phylum Arthropoda; class Malacostraca; order Isopoda; family Trachelipodidae; genus Trachelipus; species Trachelipus rathkii. Next base: position 9,775 of record JABUQX010088635.1, read on the forward strand.
ATTAATAAAATTAAATTAATTTACATTAAGACTTATTAATTTAATTTGTGAAGTTGTTTTTGGCTTGCCTCGTGCCAATAAAGAAATATGATTCTTTATTTTTAACTTATTTTATAAAATTTTATAAAATTTTAGTATACTTTATATAATCAATTTTAATTTCAATTATATTTAAAAAACCTAAAAAATATTGGGAATTAGGAAAGCTACCTACCCGGACATACTTTAATCCGCTAAATAGCATTAAAATATTACGCCAGAGTCTTATAATATAATAATAACATAAAATTTAAGATTAAATAATAATTTGAAATAATAACTAACTCAAAATGAAGTTGGCGCATATATAATAAATAACGATAGATGTCCCCTTATAATCTATTCGAAATAAGAGGATAATAATTCAAGATATAAATATTAATAAATAATAAATAATTCTATAAACTGATCCTATAAAATACTTGCGTTGAGCTTTGCTTACGTGTCTAATTCAAAATGAGCTAGATTTAAAAGTTGATTATTAGAAAGAAGAAAGTAGGAGCTATTTGGTGTGATATAAATAGGGCACCTTTACCTCTTAACAGGGTCTCTAATATGAGATATACTCATAATAGAAGCAGGAGATTTAATAATGTCTATTAATATTGTAATCCAAATGTTTTTACCTGTCAAGAACAAAGCATAATAGTTCTCATGATACTTAAGCACGTTTTAAGCATTAGTTATTGAAACATATAATAAATCTACTCTAATATAATATATATATTATATATCACATTGTGTGGATGTTGGTAAAAATCCTTATGATCAGTATGAATTGATTATAATTTCAAATGATGTATTCCAATTGATTCTGGGGATTAGTTGATTGGATAATAGACTCTAGTTATTTAGAAATCTACTACCACGGAAATAGTTCACACATTGGTGAGTAAAAGATCGGGAGACTCTAAGGTAGAAGGCCACAAACCCTTGCATGATTATGGTCTTTCTAGATGGGCCTATGGATTAATCTGAGCTTGGAAAAGTTAACCGGATAATACCGGACTCGGATTCGATAGTGAATTAGACCGGAATACCGATGATCGGCAGTTCCTGTTTAATAATAGCGTCGAGGCGGTGTGGTGACTAAATAAAAAAAAAAAATTTATTTTTTAAGCTTACATCGTTGAGAATAGTTACTTTAACATAGATGTTTTTATCTATATATAGATGGACTCTATTCTTTTATATGTTTCTAGCAGGAGATTGTTTTAAGGTGATATGGTGTTTTTAGATACCACAATTATATATAAAGGTTGAAGTAATTTGAGAATGAGCAGATACCATCTACTCGAGTATATCATTATCCGCATATATCTCTTCAATTTGAGAATAATTGCGGAGTTTTTTTTAATCTTTCTTATACTCTTTGTTGTTCAAAATTGGTAATATTTATGGATACGAACGTAGTGTTTCTACATCCTTATATCCATTTAATTTTTCTAAGGTAGCTAGTATTGTGCGCAGGTTTGCACAGTATATGGGTGTGACGGGAGTTTATAATACTTAGATACTAATTTGTTCTCGTGTGCTGTAGAGGAGACAGTGGCTACGCCATTAGTAATTAGGTAATAAATCGGCTGGATGCCCAGCCTTCATGAACTTGGCCCTGCCTAATCTCTCATAGGATCCTCGACCATTAAGAAGCGATTAGATGCATTGAGGTGGTGTATAAGCTGAGTAGGCGCAACTCTATGTATTCCGCGCTGTCTCAGGTCTACGGAGTTCCTTTTCCTGTCAAAGTGGAAAGCACATTATTTATTTAATTTTGATCTTTGTTAAATAATAATCTATATCACCTGCTATAATTTTAAATATACCATATTTAGAAGTTACTTTATAATTTAAGTTATAACTTAGCATAATTACTGACATTCTTTATACAGCTCTATATCGATGCAATATGTATATCTTTATATAAATAAGTGTTCCATATATGTTAATGATACTCACTCATAATGCGGCTTAATGATTTCCTGCTTAATCAGACCTGTTTTTATTGATTCCTTTTTGCTTTAAAATTTTATCATATAATTAAAAAATACTTTTAATTACCTTATTAACCCTAAATTCTTATATATAATAATAACAATTATTACTATATTTAATGTAATATTAAATTTAAATATAAAATTGAATTTGTTATAGATTAATAAGTATAGAGATATCTTAAAAATATGGCTCAATATCACACCCATTCAATGGTGGTTCTCACGATTTTTACTAACGCTCCTTCAATTTAAATTCAGAGTCTTAATGATTCTTTTTATTAAACTTTAATGATAACTCAATGTAACCTATACATTTCAGAGATTACATATATTATTTTTATGTGTTATGCATCTATGCACTAAATCTCTAGGGCCTCTTATATTTCACTATGGAGAAAAATAAATCCCAAACAATGTGTACTCTACCGCGGGAATAGTGGGGGCAGACGAAGTGTATAATCCCTAAAGTCGCCAAGTAACAGTCACCTCCTGCCTAAGGATCGTCTCTATTATCCCGAATGGATTATTATATATATATTATATGATATATAAGCTCCATTTACTAAGTTCGAGGATATATATAAGTAATAATCAAGTAAGGCTTCTCTATGAGTTATATATTATAGTACATATGACGTGGATTCACTATGCTCACTTGACTAGCTCGTGATTGACTATAAATGAAAGGTGAAAGTAAATTATGTATTGTACTATGTCACCTGGAAGGCAACGTGACATATGCCCTTTGGTTATGGTTATATAGGGTATAATAGATATATAGAGTCGACGCCCTCTTAATAAAGCTAAGAAAAAAAAAAAAGCTTCTAGTCTCCTGACCAGCCTCGGACCAAAACGGTTAACCAATATATGTCTGTGCATTTATTTCAACTACTATTTTAAACTTATTGAGAGTTATATTTAATTCTTAAGTATTATAATTTGCTAGCGTCTACTTAAGTTTATCTTATCATATGAATTATATAGATTAGTTGATAATATCATTATTACTCGCATGAGTATATTTTTTACTTAAAAAATAACACTCTTATATCTACATAAAACATTTTTTTTGATAATTTTGAAATAGGAATGTTTGTGCAAGGAAATTGTAACCTGTTAGAAAATCTAAAAAGGAAAAAATTTAAAATTAAGCTAGTAATGTTATAATTATAATAAATTACAACATAATACTATATTATATTTCAATCGTTTAGAGATACGTCTTCACGCAAAGTAAAATTTAAGAAACATGAATAACCTTATTCATAAAAAAATAAACGTTTTCCTAATTAAAATCTTTTTCCAATATATATTAGGGGAAACATAAAAAAATAATTATTGGCAATTATATAACAAATTAACAAATTATAAAATATTAATAGTGATGTTCCGAGTCAGAGAATCGGAGAATTGGCAATTATAGTTTTAGGTTTGGATAGTTGATTAAATCTAAAAAATATCCAAAGGACAAGGCGAACAACGCACCTAGAGTGGTTGTGTGTGAATGTGTCGTTGTCGATGCTGCGTAATGTTCGCCTTAACAATTGGAAAAGAAAATATTGGGGGACCCATGACTTTGTGAAACGCGAAAATTTGGGGGAAACGAGAGAAATTATTATTATTATTATACTTTTTTTATAATCACACTTTTATGTCTATTTCTTCTTCATTATTATTTATTTATTATTACTTTTTTATTAATCTCCTTTATTTTATTTCTTCTTGAATTTTTCCTCCATTACAATGTGCGCCGATTTCAAATAATGTAATTTCAGTTTTTAATACTCGTAGCTAATCATAGTTTTAAATTTTTACATAACAAATTTGGAACTCTTAAGCTTTCGGTAGGATCACCTGTTTGAAGTTATAATTTAGATAATATTTACTAGATTTTAATTATTCTCTTATATAGTATCAATTAAATTTAATTTATTGTGCTTTGATTTAAGGTAAATTAAATAGTAATAATTAGCATTGTAAAGTATATATTTTTGTAGTATAATATAATTTATCTAATTTTTAAATATGTTATATAATTTGATAGGTGATCGAAATTTAATTAAAATTATATATTATTATTGTAAATATGTAATATGACTGTTAAATATACTGTATGATCTATCAATTTGGTACTCTAGCAATTTTCCTCGAGGAATATAAACTCCATTATAAAATATTAAAATTAGAGCTTCCTTGGCCTTATTTACGATGCGACTTATTTGAAAAAATGTTGTAGGATATTGTTAAATTTAGCTTAGTAGATTTATGTAATATAATACCTATGGGTGCATCTCGATGCAGATTTGGGCATAGCATATTTGTTCATTGACATACATACCATGGTATTGTACTATTCCCAGGCTAATTATTATTATCCATGAGATTTAATGATGTCCATAACTTGTAGTTAATTAACTTTCTTCGTCACCTAGAAAATCCTAAAAGAAATCAGAGTATTGTCCAGCATATCCTTGAGAAATTTCCTACTGATATTTAAAATAAGGGTTTGAAAGAGGGTTTCTTGTGTGATTGTCAGCTGACTTGTAAAATTTTTTATAAAGCTCAATATTATATAAAATTGATTATTGTATGTGATATTCAATGATTAATGACTTCTGATTCCTCCGAGAGCTGAGACATTACCTTCACACTACCGATTATCGATTAATATTTATGTTTTTCTGATTGTCTCTATCTAAAAAAGTTGTAGTTATAAATCTGAATATTGTACCATTTTTATTCGTGGTGCCCCTATTATATGCATCTAGAATGAACCTTTTCGAGCCATTAAGTAAGGCCGAGCACGTATAAATTGGCCTATTTCAAACGATATATAAGACAATTTTAATCAGAAGTTGAGGGAGTTGCGAGACCTGACAAATTAATGGACTCTGAGTGGGTAATATAAATATTTAAGAAATATGCATTGAGGAAAATAAGAGAAGATGAGAAAATAGAAATTTTGAAGTATAATATAATAGTTTATTAAATTAGTAAAATTTAAGTAAGAATGTGCGTAGTGTTTATATATAATCTCGGCTCAACCATTAAACGTACAATGGCTTTAAAAACGTTAATAAATATAAGCATGTGGTTAATTACTAATTTTAGTAATTTACCAATACTTAAAACGTCAGGAATCTTTAAAAATTCTGGTAATCCGCGTAAAAAATTTGCCACCTTTTATACTATGTGTCTTAGTAGCTTATTTCCATTATAAAATATTTAATTATTTCAAATATATTTTTTTATCCATAATATAAATTATTTAAATATTTTTATAATTATAATATTTATTTTTAATATATATTTAATATTACCATAATATTTTTAACCTAATATATTATTAATTATGAAAAATTGTACACTATATATATAATTAAATATTATCGGAGTATAAAAATTTAGTATATGAAAATAAACTAGGTATAAAGTAATGAAAATAATATAACAATTGGTTACCATACAATCATTACGAAATAATTCTATAAACAAGTAATTATATATATTATATATATATATTTATATATATAATAGTTATATTTAATATAATATATATTATATTATATATATATATTATTATAATTATATAATATATTATTATTAATATTATATTACATATATATTAATATATATTATATATTAATATAATATATTAATTATATATATTTATAATATATATTATAATAATATATATTATATTATAGACAATAATATATTAAATTATTATATATTAATTATTTTCACATAATTAATATATTTCGAATAAATATTATACCCTAAGAGAGGAAGAACCTACTAGGGTAAAATAATTATCCGGATAATTACCGGCCGGATAGACAATGATATTCCGGCCCCATGAAATACCAAATAGTTGAAAAAACTTAGAGCTCAGTGATATCCGAAATATTTGCCCGATTATAAACCCGGTAACATTAACCTCATTAGTCCTTCCTTCACCGTAAATATAGATAAGTTTGGTAGAAATCATTGAAAATCCGGCGTATGGCAGTGTTCACCAATCTTGCTGGAAATTAAAAGGTACATTAACGCTTTTTCGTTTGGAGTTAACTGGGCAGAGAAATCACTATAGACCTGTAGTTAAAAAACATTTCGTAAATTCCTAAAGTTTCATTTGAAGAATATAATTGGACGGATTATTGTTACCTAAATATCATATAAATAAAGAGCAAACCAAAACAATCCATTTATTTTAAGTCTTGATAATGGCTTTTGCAGTTTTGACTCGTTGGGTTCTCTGTAGCCCAATGTTGACAGTTTTGGGAATTAACGAGTAAACTCCGACAGATGATAATCCAAGCTTCATCTGTTAATAAAGAAAAGAGAAACAGATCAACATTTTCCCCAGCAACATTCTCTAGCAACTAATTACAGAAAGTTTTACGCTTACAGTGATCCGCTTTCTGTTTTTTCAATGAACAACACTCACACGGGTAGGGTTTCATTTTTGCCATGAAAGGATGCGTTGAACATGATCTGCATGATTACTCCATCATATGTTGTGATAAACTTGTCGTGTACAGTCCGTAGGGTAGTTTAGGTTAAATATTTTTTGATAAATCATTTTTCCGTAGATGGGGCCGGTTTTATGTTCTTCCTCTGGTATAATATATATATATATATGTATATATTATATAATATATATATAAATATTTATATTATATATATATTTATATATTATATATTATAATTATATATATATTTATATATATATATTATTATATATATATTAATATATATTAGATTTTTTTTATATACTGTAAATAAAATATCTTAGAACTGAACTTTGTGGATCTTTTTTTATGTGAAAATGACTCAACTTCCAGAAACTGTCAAATTTAACTTATTATTGTTAAGAATGAAATATACTTAAAATTAATTAGGTAATAGCTAGGATTAATTTATTAAATATTTAATAATAAATAAATAGTGCCTATAAAAAAAAAATCAAAAAAAAAATCATGATTTTTTAAAAAAATAATAGATTGAGGAGAGAGGTGGGCCATCACACAAAACATTGGGCCCACTTAATTGTTGTGCATCCTGTGTAGAATCTAGCCCTGGGGATAAATAAAATTTTTTTACAGGGTATTTATTAAAATTATTAATTATTTATTCATTATTATGTTATTATTATATTATTAATTATTATTATTATTAGTTATTATTATTATATATTACCAATCAAAACTTTAAAAAAGAAACTACTACAAAACAAAATATAACTAAACTGCTTATTTGGCACTCCAATAAATTTTATAAAAAAATTTAAAACAGATCCTACAATTTTCTAAACTTAAAAATTGAAGAGAGTTATTTGAATTTGAAAATGTTGTGGTGTAAAGGAAAATTATAGTTGCTCCATTGTTTGGTAGTTAAACGTCATCTTCTCCTATCCTCAAACACGTTACCTTCTTGTTTTTTTCGTCTTCTAGAAAAAAGGCTTTTTTTTAACGTCAGCATCACGAAGTATTTTATAAATAGTAAATATTTTTCTATTTGTTTTACTTAACTAAATTTATTTGATATGACCACGCTTATTTTCCTACAAATTTTGGGCTTACAGAAACCTAAGAGCTTCACAGTGTTGGAGTATGATCATGATGCCAGATACTTCTAGAGAGTCTTCCACTTGTTATCTAGACAAGTTTTTATAGTAGAAAGATTAGAGGGGTGTGACGTGAGAGGTTCTAAAAAGTTCCCGGTTGACCAGCCAGAAACTTAATATCCGACACTTGGAAACATTTTCCATAGGTTCCGGAAAGCTTCCGGTTTAACCCAGACCGGAAAAAAAATTCTGGTATCCGGTACAATTCCCTAGTTTAAGTATTAAAAATCAATTTTCTAATTTTATTAAAATAGGCCTTTCATCCAGGATGTGCTTTAAAGTATTAGTGGAATAAGTGGGTAGCAAAAGACCTTACTCAAGAAAATTATATTCTATAACTGTTGTCTATGTGAATCGTATGTTTTGAAAAACTTTGCAAAACTGAAGCTGTAGATTATATGAATTATAATTATATATATATATAATATTATATATATAACTAGTACGTTTTTATACTATAGTATATATTATATATATAATATTAGATGTAGTATTAATATTAGTATTTTAATATTATTATATAATATATATTTTTATATATTAATATTATATTAGTATATATATATATATATATATATTTAGTATTATATTTATTATATTATATGTAATATCTGTATTTATTAAAATCCCGATATACTTTTTCTGGTCTTATTGCTTTCATTTGAAGCAATAGGCTTGGATATTTTTATAAAATGGATGTTGCACATTACTGTTAAATAAATTTAAATATTCTACTAAATTCTGCTAAGCTCTGGGCACACATAATTTTGCGGTTTAAATATAACTTAAATTCTCATGTAAGAGTGATATGTGCATATCGAATTTAATTGAGTTGTCGAGAAGTTCTTCAGGCTTATTATTTAGTACTGTATGTTGATTGAATTATGGGGCACTTAAAGCAGTCTTAAGTAGCTCCAAAATGTCCATAAAATAGAAAAATAGAAAAAGGTTCTTAAAACCAATAGCATTGGCAGGGTAATTGGGAGACTAATATAAGTGGGAGTCTCCCATATAATACCACGAGTTTCTTCCTTTTTTTTTCCTTTTCCTGTTTTTTGTTGTTTGTTTTTTGCTAGTTCAATAAACTAAGCCCCCCCGTGATACTCTAGAGAAGCAGTAAGTTTTATGTTAGATTATCTTAAAATGGATAATATTACTTTCTCATCTTTTTTAAAAAAGATTGCACGTAATGCACAAGTAGTCTAGGGAAGCGAGAGTGATTCCCCTTACAAATAGCAATTTCACGACTTTTTGAAAAAAATGTGTTTTCTTATTTAGTATATTTAAATGAAAAGAGGTGTGGTGGAGATGTGATGTCTGAACTGAGTGTTTTTTCCCAGTGTATACACGCCTTAGGCCCTCCATCGGTAGTCCCTTTCGAACCTCTGGCAACAGGTAAAGGTCTTGTGTTTCATTATAGACAGTACAAATAGTGGTTAAAATTACGCAGTGCCTAACCTGAATCTCTATTACCACGCCCTACACTACAAAAATCACTGTCTACCAGGAGGGCACAATTCTAGAGCAATCACACGAAAGTATGCATGACCATAATACAACTAATTGCAGCTCAAATATCAACCACCTTTTTAACTTTCTCAGGAATTCATGTTAGGCCTTTACTGCTTTTTTTTTTATGAGTTAGCCATTATTACCTTATTAATATTTATTATTTATTATTAATTATTAATTATTTATTTATTATTATTATATTTATTTATTATATTATAAATTTATTATTTATTATTATTTATTTTTAAATAGATCCTGCTGTCCACTTACTAGGATATATCTAAATACTTTTTGTATTTGGTTTGTAGTTTCACCAATATTGCTAATTTTTTTTCGAATTATAGAGGGGATAAAATTTAGTTTTATATTAATTTTATAGTGTTATTTTATCATGATGATTACAGAACTCCTTTATAAATAAGTAACTACCGTTTTTTTTTTCTTCTTTTAATAAATTTTGTTCGTTCTTCTTTTCATAATAACTTGAATGTTTGTGTTGCTTTACATTGTTTATAGGTACATGCTTTATATTTCTCTCTCTCAGTCCCATTTTCAACATTATATGTGATTTTTAACTGTTGTGTCTGTAACTCGGTTGATTTTTTTCATCATCCTTATGTTTATTCCTGAAGTCAGATATATATGAATATAATAGATCATGGATTTTAATTTTTTAATAATAACAAATAAATGACAGTTGATGTGAAATGGAGGTTTCGTTCCCGAAAAATTTGGTGATGATGTTTTAATAGTGATGACACTTGAAAACTTTTCATTAAGACCGAGGTAAATATATGGTTAAGATTTCTCTTTGAATTTTTATTCAATCTTTCAGCTAACTATTAGTGATACATTTAACTGGAATATGTTTTGTTTAGAGAAAGCTTAAAATAATTCAAATAGCATTAAAGTATTACACTTTTTTTTTTTTATGACCTGTGATTAGCAAATATGTTAGACTTTTCAAAGTTTTGTACCATTTAATTTTAATAATACCACAGATTTAAAAATTACTGTTAATCGAACTTACTTTATTAGTGTTTTTAAGAGATTAAAATCCTGTATTTTAGATTTGAAAGATCAAATAAGATTAGTGGAACGAAGTGTAACTACAAAAGAGTCAAGATTTGTGTTGCGTGTTCTCCGCTTACTCCCTTCTACCAGAAAGAAGCTCACTGCCAATATTTTGAGGAAAATTATTAACATGTATTATAGCAGACCCGAAAATAAGCAAGATAAAGAGCAGATTTTGCAGTTTATTGAAGAACCGATGGAAACTGATGGTGTTGCTCCAGAGAAAACTGAGAATATTTACTATAATCCATTTGATTTACATATTTTATAATATTTTAATTTTAATTTAATTATTATAAAATTTTTTGTATTTTTTTTTAGAATTTAACAAATGTCACTCGCAATGTTCATCTTTGAATTTCCTCCCATTTATTGTAATTGATAATTGTTATCTAGATTTATTAAATCTTATTATTATATTTAATTATTATTATTATTTATTATTATTATTTTATTGATTTTAATTATTAATATATTTATTGAATAATTTCAACTGGTATTGATATTCCTTTTTTATACGGTTTCTAACCAAGTGGGAGTACACTCACAGCTCCTGATTAGAAGAGGTTGTGTTTTTACCCTTCATTTTACTCCGTCCTTCATCTCATGACTTCTGTCGAACACAAACAGGAAAAGAGAGAGAGAGAGATGATATTTATTTGGTTAAAAATATTTTAGATTAATTTTAAGTAAAATTATTTATGAATTTTTAAAGTATTGATTTCAAAAGATCATATTTTTAAAAATGTAAGATTTACTTTGGGTAAATTTGAAAGCTACCAATTAAACCCATTGCAAATTAGTTAAAGTGGATGACATTCTATAAATAAAAATGGAGGGTAACATATTATTAATATTATTAATTATTATTGTGTGGGGGAGGATGAAAGAATTTCCGCATACGTTTTGCGTGCCGTAAGAGGTAAAGTAAAAGGATTGTGTACGCTGGGCCTGGAGTCTTGCTCCATTTATTTAATATGCCTTCTCTGGAATTCCAATTCCTAATGTCCTAGTAACTAACCTAACCTAATGATCATTTACGTTTCGAAACCTATCAAAACAGGTATACCTGAAAGTGTGAAAAAAAAAAATACTATGTGATATTTGTAATAATATAATCGATACCAAAAGATTCGTTCAGTATACCTTTTTCAACACCAGATTTTCAATAGTGAAAGTTTAGCTACTAGCGATCCACCATCTTGAGGCACAAACCATTCAGAAAGTTAACTATGTTGCTGCATAAATTAAAGTATCTTTTTCACTCTCAATGAGTTCTATCTCAGACTAATACAAATGTTTTACTTTCTTTTTTCTTGGGTTCTGTTCTTATGACCTCAGTAGCCTATATCATCTTATGATCCAATAAGTATTGTCTAGTAGAAAAGAATTAAGAAAGGATATTTACTCCAAAAGTAAATTATCAAAAGATGAAAATTAAATATAATTATAAATATTGAATTATATAGACATGCACAAAGAAAATCTATTTTAAAACAGATAGTTTCATTTCATTTATTAGTAGCTCTAGTAGGTTAATTTTATGCGTTTGTCTAACACCAAACTCTTGTCAAGGAAACTACTACAGACATTTATCTAAGTATTCAATTTAATCACTATTGCTGAATATTCAGCTGGGCGAAGCCAAGGAGATATTCTTTCACTCATGGAGAAATTCTTTCACGTCACTGACCTTGTTTACTGTTTATCTGTCGCATGACTTGTCCGTCAAAGAAAATGGCAACTGTACATCTTTTCGACTGGAATATTCTTTTAGACTCATGTGGGTTCAATATCTGTCTCTATTTTTTTATTATCTTATACAAAATGTAATCAACACTCCGATAATCTGTAGCTATATATTTTATTGGGACAACTTTTCGTTTATTTATATTGTCATGTAATTTGTTACAGATTTGTTGATGGGAAAAGTGAGCAACATGACTAGAAGATCTCTCGGATACTCTTTAAACGTCGTTTTCGATGGTTTTTTCTGTGTCTGTAGTCCTGTCTTTCGGAATGTTCATTTCTCCAAACCTAGGTGTTTTGACATTGTTTGTGGGCTTCATCTTCTAATAATTTGTTTCGAAATGACTTCAAACTTTGAAATATACATAGATGGGTCCATTCCTACAAAATGCACGAAATAGTTTTTAGGATTTTTTAAAATTTGTGCTCAGCAATGTTCAAATCAAAATCCACGTTTCTTTTTGGTTTTAAATGAAAAATTGGAAAACTTTTTTTCTTCTAACATGCGATTCTGGATTGAAATTTCGAGAGCAAATGTAGTCGAATATTTTGGGAAAAATTTTTATTTTTTCTTTTGAGTATATAAAAAATTATCTAAGTAAAAAGGAATGCATCCCACCAGACTATATAAGCCCTGAAATTTTGATGTTGATGGGATAAGTAAAAAAAAAAAAAATATCACTTTTCCAAAAATAAATAACAACTAAACTGATTTTGAGAAAGTGGACAATATTTGATTATATCGTTTTCTACTTGTAACCGATCCCCATCAAATTTTTCAAGGCTTGTATAGGCCGGGCAAGATGCATCCTTTCTACCCTTAATCGTAGAAATCATCTGATGTACTTGTGGAAAAGAATAAATTTCAAAAAGCTCTTGCACTTAAACAGAGCCTATGTTGAAAATTTTTTAAAAGAATCAATCACAAAACTATGCATATTACAGAAGAAAATATCTAAATAAAAATTGTGGCATTGCTCCAAGACTGCATATGGCTTCTGAACAATTTCATCCAGAATTGCATGAAGGCGAGAAAGAAAGTTATCTGGAATGTTTTCATTTAAAAAACAATTTAGTGGGATTTTTTTTTTTTTTTTTTTTTTTTTTTTTTTTTTTTTTTTTTTTTTTTTTTTTTTTTTTTTTTTTTTTTTTTTTTTTTTTTTTTTTTTTTTTTTTGAAATTTTGAGTATAGATAAACAATAAATGTTTTTCAAAAAAAAAAAAAAAAAAATATTTCGTGCATTTTGTAGGTAATGGACCCATCAAAGTATATTTGAAGTATGAAGTCATTTCGAAATAAATTGTAAAAGTTGAAAGGACCAATGTCAAAAAAAAATGGTTTTGAAAAAAATGAAAGTTCTGAAAGAATGACTACAGAAACAAAAAAAAACACCCGAAAACGACGTTTTTAGTGGTCAGAAAAAGCTACAGTTTTGGTTTTTATAGGGTCAATAAGAATTTTAAAGAATTAAGAATTTTATGTCCATTTTTAAGGGGGGGGGGTGAAAATTGGGCTCAGTCCGAAGCAAATATAAGTACATTTGGACAGAATGTAAGCTTATAGTAGTGTCTAGAAATGCATCCACTACATCCATTTTCTTCATATAAAAATTTCTTTATTTTATTCTCTTAACAACATAAATGATTTGATAAACTTCCTTCGTTTATATTTGTAACAGTTACGATGAACACTCATTAAAGCTAGTTATGTTAGGCTTTCTTATCCTGTAGAATTTGAAAAAGTATGTTTTGAGCCTTTCAGAGTAGAGAAATTTTTTTTGAGTCACGTTTATATATATATATATATATATATTATAACTATATATATATATATTATATATATATATGAGAGTATTCATATTATATTATTATATAATAGTATATATAGATATGAAGTTCAGTATTATATAGTATTGATATTAGTAGTATAATGATATGGTATATTTATAGTCATCTGCCAGGTCCTCGCATCATTTTTCCTCTTAGGTCTGATTTTAAAATACATGCTGAGAGCAGAAAAAGCCGTTCAACGCTCAACTTGTCTTTGAGGTAGGAGCAGTCGACGCTTATCGACTATAGGTCATATCAATATCTAGAAAGCTTTTTCATACTACTCATGTAATAACCTGAGCCTGTGTGAACTAAATGGACTTGGCGTAAGGGAGTTAAATAGGGGGATAGTTGTCATAGTAGATCAACGAACTTAACGAATATTTCAATATATTTTACCTTCTTCTATTATCGCTTGGAGCTGTCCATTATCAGACCGCTTCTTAAAAACCGTACAAATGACGCTGAGCACAGGAGTGAGAAGGAAATGTCGCTGGTACACAGGTGAATTTAAGACAATTTTTGTTATGGTGTGAGTGGTGCGGGGTGAGTCCTTACGTCCTCTGCGTGAGGAAATCAGGATTGCAATATAAAACAGCAGCTAGATTGAGGAATTAGCGAATACACTGTTGTCAAATGAGAGAAATTTCTCTTTCGTAGCATGGAGTTTTTTTATGTTTCTTCAGCCATCTATAGTATAGATGGAGTATATCAGGGTTTGGAAGGTTGAATTTATTAGAAAATAATAATTTCAAATTTGAAACATATTACAAAGGTTAAAAAACCTTCGAAGTTTGCAATTGCAGTTTGTGAGAGATATGGAAGTCGCAAGTCAGTGAACTGCCGATGAGAGTGATATTGAAAGTCCGCAACCCATAGAAAACACAATTCCACAACTTGGTCACAGCTTGTTCAAAATTTTCTGACTCCAACTGCCTACTATTTTGAATAGTTACCGACCCCCGGACTCCGTACTCCGGACTCCGATCCGCTCTGAAAATTACGCCGACTCCGACTCCGACTGCCTGGACTCCACCTCTTTTCAAAATTTACCGGAGACTCCGACTTACTCCGACTTCCGACCTCCAAGTTCCGCGTGAAAAATTTATTTTTATATTACCCTTCATGCCGGGGACTCCCCGACTGCGGCGACTCCGACTGCCGACCTCCGACTCCACAACCGCTGGTTATGTCAGGAAAAAATTTTTGTTATTTTTTGTTATGTTTTGGTTAAAACTTTGGTTATGTTTGCGATTATTCGCTGGGGAGTATGATATTTAAGGTATGGTTATGATGAAATTTTTTGTTAAACTGTGTATGGCGTGAAGTTGGATGTAAAACATTTGGTTACGGTCCAGCATTATTGATTCTTTGTCAGGTTGATGATTAGACAGGTGGTTAATGCTAAAATTTTTTGTGAAATATTACGATGTTAGTGTAAAATTTAGTATGCATTATCATGTTAGAGATATGCTAGAAAAAGTGTGAATAGGTTTATCGTTTTGTAACGGAAGTGTTATGTATTCTTTATACTGTGTGGTTTAAGTGCGGAAGTTTGGTTAATTGTTTAGTGTGGTTTATTTGTACGTAATGGGGTGTTAGGGTTGTTCGTTGTACATTATATTCTTTTGTTTTGCATATTTTGTGTTAGTTTAATTAATGTAAAAACGTTTTGTTACGTTAGCTTATATCCGGTGTTAGTATAGTAATAGAACTTATTTTTGTGTTATGTTTGAGCATAAAACTTTGCTATGTTTACGGTTATTCGTTTGGTCTGTATGAATTAATTAAAAAATCAAAATTGTTATGAATATAATTCTTGTTAAATATTGACTGGCGTTTCAGTGTAACAATTAACGTTAATATGCGTAGAGTTGATATTTGGGAGAAGGTATGCCATAAATAGGTTACGTGTTTGTATGCTAGTGGTTTAGTGTTACGTTTTTACAGTGTAAGTGTGGAGCGCTTTGTTAAGTGCTAACAGGCTTTAGTTCGTGGCTTAAGTGTGGGTGATAGGATTCCGGTCGCTGTAGCATTATTTTCCTTAGTCCATAGTGAATGCTAGGTGTTAAGCTTTAATGTAATGTGTAAAACCTGTTATGTTTGCATATATCGTTGGTTAGGTGTATGTAAATAGAACCTCATTTTTGTTGTGGCTATGGGTTATATGTTGTTGTGTTGTGTGTTGTTGTGTGTTGTTTGTTCTAAGCGAGAAAAGATATCCTTTAGAAATAACGTGGCTGGTTCGTACGTCGTAATCTTGTTTACTTTCTTTTGATGGGTTTAAGAAAAGAGTCTCATTACATTTAAGGGTTGTTTTATACACTATTTTCTTCAGTAGGATAGTTTTCGTAGTGATGATATCGAATGAGCAGGGTCGTGCCCTCCATGCTCTACGCATGTGTGTTGTGTGATATCGGTTTCACGAGGGTTTTGCGTTAAGTTCCGGGAACGATGTTTGTCATTTTATTTATTCGTAACCGGAATGGCGACTGCTGACATTTGCTTCTATTTCCTTACCAGCGGGTCAAATATAGTGAAGGGTATTTGGCATCCACTTTATGCAATGGTTTATAGCAATAAAATCATTTTGAAATGTTTTTAATCATCGCTAATGTGTTTACTGAGAGCGGATGTCTGCGTCATAAAACGGCTAATGTTATACGGTTAACTGGTTTTGGATATTTTTTCGTTAAATATGTACTATGTGATAATGTTAGAAAAACTTTGGTTAGGTTTGCTAGTATTCGTTGGTCTGTATGAATTAGACAAGGTTATGACAGCTTTCGTTTTGTTGATAAATGTTACTGTGTCCAAACTTATGAAATACCCGTGTTTCCTATATTCAATGGACAATATTGAGGCACATACATGGTTTTCGTTTTGTATGGCAAGAAATTTAGTTTCTTGACTACTATAAGAGACGGGAACTTTGGTTAATGTTAAAGTTTTTTATAGGTGCGTATAGATGTGTTAGGTTTTGTGCCGTTGTAATCAGTTATTTTCCTAGTGTCTATATGATGCTATTGTTTAGCTTTATAAATGTTTGAAGAATTGTTATGTTAGCATTATAATCACGTGCTTATTTAATGTATGATAAAAATCTCAGTGGATATTTGTAAATGGTACGAGTTTATTGTGGTATGGTAAAGGTTGTGTTAGGTTTTTGTTCTTTTGTACATTAGTTTTCTTAGGTTTCCATGGTTTACGCTATGTTGTGTTTATTGATGTGGGAAATCTTTATTAGTGTGTAGGAGTATGAGTTCGTTGAGTCAGTATAATTAATCGCAATGGTTTGTGGATGGAGGAAGTTTTTATAGTAAGATGTTTATCTTGTGTGACAGTGAGTGGTAACACGCATGATTGAAGGGAATCGGTTTAAATTATTGTTGAGAGGTGTGATGCTTGAAGAAAGAGTAAGGAGTTAGGTTTTTACTCGAGTGGTCTTTTGCTGCGATCTGAAAAACTGCGACTGTTCTAGTGTGCTTTATCTGTGTGCTTTTAAGTGTGGAACTGTTTGTTAATGTTAGTATACAACGGTTTTGTCGTTCGAGTCTCATGGTGTGATAGGTTTGTCTTTGGTATCAGTTAATTTCCTCTTTAGTTCATTGTAACTGATATGTTTAGCTTTTTTTGATGTGGAAACACTTTGTTACGTTTAGGCATACGTTTCGTTGATCAGCATGATAATTTTCCAATGTTGTGATAAATTTTTAAGTTAAATATTAGCCTATGTTTAGGTGGTAAGTATTGTAACATCGTTAGTGGTAGAGAGTATGGCTTGAGACAAAGGGTGTGAATAAGTTTAGCGTTTGGTTTTGCATGTTATGTTTAGTTTACTGTGACTGTCTGTGGTTCCGTAAAGATGGTGGTGAATCGTTTTTTAATGTTTAGACGAGTTTAAGTTCGTGTTTACAGGATAGTGTGAGGAAGGGTTTGTCTGTTTGGGTACATTATTTTCTTGGAGGTTCGATGGTACGATATTGTTTAGCTTGTATTTTGATGTGGCATAACTCTTGATTGTTTCTAGTTTCCATGTTACGCTATGTTTAGCTTTATTGAAAGTGGATGAGACGTGTTAGTTACGGTTAGAGAGTGAATGGGTTCGATAGTCGTTGATGACTAGGGTGAGGATAATTTGTGAACCTAGTGTAGCGGCATTATGAATGTTAGTGTAAATGTTGTACTACGTTCAGAGATGGTTGTTAGTGGTAAGGAATTAAAGTTAATGAGTGTTGGAGGTGAAGTAGAGGCTGTGTATATATATATATACATAAAGCGAGTGTATTTTGTTCATATCACGCTCTCGTGGTTATTCTTTGATGCTTCTGGAAGTGTGTAATGTGGTGGGAACTCTTGTTGAGTTATGTTTAACACAGTTTTTTATTCTGGTTTAAGATGTGTTGGGTGTTGGTCCGTTGGGTTATATTCCATAGTTTCGAAGTATTGATGCTAAGTAAGCTTTATTGATATGGTGAAACCTTAATTTTTCGTTAATGTTCATTTTAACGCTTGATTGTTGCTTTTATTTGAATGTGTGATAACGTGTTAGTTACGTTTAGAGTATATTCGTTGTCAAGTATGTATAATTTTATTACCAGGTGTTTGCGTGAGATTGTTTAGTTTAAATGTTATCTGTTGTTAGTGGTATAGATTGAACTCGTTAAGTAGTTGGAGAATATTGCTTGAAAAGAGAGGGAAGATGATATTGGTTAGCGGTTTGCGAATACATGTTAGTTACTTTAAATGGTGTTATAAGGTGGTGGAACTTGTTATATGTTACAGTTTATTTGTTCCGTGTGTTTAAGATGTGTTGGGTTTGTCGTTGTGGGTTTATATTCTAGTTAGTATGGATGCTAAAGTAAGCGCTTGTATTAATGTGAATAACTTTTTATTAGCAACATATTTTGATTGATGTTTGTATATAGAGAGACTGGAATTTTATTGTTATGATTTCCAATAGGTTGAGATACTCGAAATGTGAGCTTGGAATCAATTAGATCAATCAAACTGGTAGCAGGAGGGTGGCCGGAGGTCCTGTCTGATGGCGGTTGATTTACTGATGTTAACTGAATTTTGGGTATGGTAAAACGTTTGACAATTTTATGTAAAAAATTGACCTTAATTAAAATAGATCAATAGATCAGCAAATCAAGGGGGAGGGGTGGATAAGGTGGTTTGATTTAGTGATTTCCCTGCTGGTATAGGGTGGATGTAAAAGACTGTTACAGGATTTTGAGTAAAGAATTTTGAACTCTGTATCAATCAGATCAAATAGATCAGCAGGATGGCAGGAGGGAGGTTGAATAGTGGTTTATTTAGTGGATGTTACTGCCTTTAGGGTTTGGTAATACGTCTACAAGTTTTAGTATAAAATTTGAACCTTATATCAGTAGATCATAGATCAACTAGATGGTCAGGTAGGGTGATGGTTGGAAGTAGTGGGTTTGATTTTAGTGATTTTTATTACTGCTTTAGGTATTGTTATGAAAACGTGACATTTGTAAGTTATTTAAACAAAAAGAAGTAAGAATTTTAATTTATTTATTTATTATTTATTTTTATTTTATTTATTTCTTTGATTGGTCCTGGGGAACCGTTATTGTTCGAATCTACTCAGGACTTCGGAAACATGAGTATATTTATAATGACAGACCAATTATTGTTATCAATCTACATATGGGATTACAAATTATTATCATTAATGACCTGCGGCAGGTCCTCTGCGACCGGAGGCCAGCAACTGTGTGCAGGCTGTTGCATCGGTTGCTAGTCTGCTTGGCTTGAGTCAGACTCCTTTCTCGGGTCTCATTCTTTGCCTTTCGGTTTTATTCTTCTTTCATCCTTCTTTCTTCTTCCTTCTTCATCCTTTGTTTTGGCATTATCTGATGCATGCTGTTTTTTTCGAGTCGGGTACCCTCTTCAAGTGGGGTGTCCTAGACACGTGCGGTCGCTACCAGTAGTTGGGTTTGTATCGGTCTTGATAGACCTTATGTCTGATATTCGAGTTCTTGATTCGACCGTCAAGTTAAGCTCGCGGTGGTATAAGACAGCTTTGATTTGTGTCCTTAATCTACTGTTTGGTTGATAATGATTTGTTTTTGTTTTGTTTTATTTTATCTTGTTTATTTGGGTGGAGAGGAAGATTTTATTTTTCGGACTGTTGTTTAACTTTCGGTCTACCGCAGTGGCTCCAGCACAGATTCACGATAATCAAGTCTTTCCTTAAGTTAATAGTTTGTCAAACTCGTTGAAGCCTCTCACCAAATCTTCAGCCATTACGAACCTTCGATTTTTTAAGGGGTGGAGTCCCCTGTCGGGGACCCATTCCACGGGGACGTAACCGTGCGTCTACGACGATGTTCCGTCACCATGCTCGACAACCAATGCCAAATTGTTAACGACCAGATAAGCGGTAATAACCTAACCCTGTGAGAATTATATGCGAATATATATAATCAGAAAATATGATAATAATGAGATGAAAGGAAGATAATTGAGATAATGAATAATAAATGATGAATATTAATAGATTAATAATTAGATTAATAATAGATGAATAATAATTAATAAGTAATAAATAATAATTAATACTTAAATAAATGAATATAATAATAATATAATATTTAATAATAATAATACAGACAGACAGAGTCTCAGCACTAACCGATGTCTGAACCAAGCCGAACCCTGAACCGGAGCCGGAGCCGGAAGTCGGGTGGAGCCGGAGCGCGTAGCCGGAGCCGGAGCCGGAGCCGGGAGCCGGAGTCCGGAGTGCCTCGTGGGGAAAAAAAAAGGCACAAAAGACACCGTCGAAATTTGGAGAATCACTCTTCGTGATCTAAATTTCTTCGACGGTAATAATAATGAATTAATATTACATAATAATTATGAAGTAGTAATAGACTAATAGATAATAATAGTAGTAGGATATAATTAATAAGTGTGAGATAGGATGTGAATAATAATGTGTATGTGGTAGTGTGTAGTGTTGGCGTCACGGCCCGAGAGGCGCGCGGTGAGATAAAGAAAGTAGGTTTACGGAAATAGACATGAAAAAGATGGCAATGACGGAGACGAGATGACACGAAGACAGAGAGCGCGCTTTCGGTTTGTCTGTCGTTTTGTCGGACTTGTGACAGACCTTCGTCTGTCAATTCCCGGTCAACTAAGGCCTAATCTTCATTGTCGTGATTTTTTTTTTTTTTTGTGGGGGCGGCTATTATTATTCATACAAAATAATTACATATAAATATCTATATCTTTAGTTTTTGTTTTGCCTGTGTACTAACCCTTAGTACTTTTATTCAATGTCGGTGGTTTAAATTAATTTTTTTTCAAGACTTATAAGTCTTAATTTTTACAAGCTTTAAATCTTTCCTTGCAACACCAAAGAGGCAAAAGTCAATTTTCCCTGGAGATCTTCAGAAAGAATTCAATTTTTTGAACTGGGGAAGCTGTGTTGGATGGAACAAAAATATTATGCTAACTTTGTAAGGTCCATTATTTCTCGTCACTCATAGAGAACGAATCGACGTAACTAACATCTACGTAGCTAGATGATGAGAGCTGATGGTGAGAGTAAAAGTGATAAAATTGCAACAACTGAAGCTCCCATCGTTGCTTATTATTCTGTACGTCTTGGCCACTGATTTCGAAAAAGTGGTTGTTTGTATTGGTAAAGAAATTTTATGAATCAAAATTATCTTCAGTGGAAGATCGAGTATAGCATGCGTCGCTACTCTCTAAGCTCCCTTCCTTTGGGTTTCCCCCTTCTCTTTGCTTACTCTTGTCAAGTTTTCTTTCTGGTCGCTCCATTTCAGCACTCGTTGATGGAGCGACTTCTTCCTCCTTTCCTGTTAATTGTGGTGTTCCTCAAGGTTCAGTTTTATCTCCAACTTTATTCTTACTTTTCATCAACGATCTCCTCAGATGTACCTCTAACTTTGTTCACTCTTATGCCGACGACTCAACTCTCCATTCTTCCACTCATTTCAAATCTGTTCCCTCTTTAGCATCTAGAGTTGCCTATCGTCTTCAGCTTTCTGATTCTATTCTTGCCGACCTGAATGGGATTTCCCGGTGGGGCCGCCGCAACCTTGTGAAATTCAACTCTTTGAAAACTCAGCTTCTTTACATCTCCCTCTCAAAAACACCTCCTAACTTTCCTATTTTCTTGACGACAGTCTAACGTCTCACCTGTTGATAACATAAACATTCTTGGTCTGAACATAAACAAAAAATTGTCTTGGAAACCTCATATCAGAACGGTTGCTAAGGTGGCCTCAAAATTCTGTGGGTCTTATCCAGCTTGCATGTATATAGAGTACGGTTCCAGCAATATAAGGGCCTTATTCGCCCTTGTTTGGAGTACTGTTCTCACATCTGGGGGGCTCCGGCTCCACCCTTCTATTGGATAGAGTTGAGTGTAAAGCTAAGAGACTAATTAACTGTCCCCTACTTTCTAACTCTCTTGGCCATCTTTCTCTGCGACTTGACGTTGGCGCACTATCTCTTTTCTAGGTACTACAACGGAAGATGCTCGGAGGAGTTGGCCGCTCGCATTCCACCTCCATTGCGTCGCCCTCGCAATACAAGGTGTGCCATGCTCTCTCATGAATTTTGCGTGAGCATTGAAAATCCCAGACTCGTTCGTTGTGGTGCCTCCTTCTTTCAGCCACTTCTGTTCTGTGGAACTCCTTGCCATCTTCTATTTTTCCTACTGTATTTAATCTTCCTCACTTTAAAATCCACATCTGCGCTCACCTAAGAGATTTGCGTTAGGCTTAGGCTTGGGGGTTTTCCAGTTTTATTTCCTGCCCCCTCCTTGAAAAGGGCCCAGCCCGTGAGTGGTGGTAATTGGTAAAAAAAAAAAAAAAAAATCAATAGAGAAAAAACA
>JABUQX010088635.1:52500-70943 GCA_015478945.1 Trachelipus rathkii
GAAAGTATGCTAACGTAACAGTTTCCACATTATCAAAGCCATCCGTACATGGCCGGAATAGATATACATATATTACGACGAAGCCTGACAGCATCTTAAGCAGAATAACTGCTAACATTAACAAGGTCCAAACTTAATCAACAGTAAAAGTAACTAACAAGACTCCCAAAAACTAATCCATTCGGTACATTATCAAAACATCATCTCCAGACAGACAATGTTAAATTTTACAATTAAATAGTAATATTTAAACAAAAAATTGGCAACCATCTTCCCACCGACCAATAATGGGTAAAGACTTAAACAAAGTAAGTTTTTATTCTCTGTAAAGCTAACTATGAACATACATACTTAACACACAACGGCTGCACCGAATAAACAGCCAGCCCCAACATCTTAAACAACAACGAGTACATAAGGGCGACAGTAAAACAAGTTTATCAGGTGTAATAACTATAATTTCCATTTAAAAAGAACATTAAAATAATACTACAATCAAAACATATAAGTTTTTATTTTAAATATATAATATCCATCTAATCAGGGGACATAGGATTCTGTATTAATTGAGCAAGTTCTATATGTTTCTCCAGAGATTCAACTCATCCAAAGGATGTAAGCATAAATACAAACCTGCGGCACTAAACCATTTTTCTGCATATTTCGGTTCACAGCACTCACTCGCTCACGCCAGAGAGAAGAAACGTATCCTTGCTGATAGTTATTAACTCATTCCTGTATACTGCATTATAAACGGTAAACCACATATTTCAGTGTTAATATCGTAGATTACACCATAAGCTATATGAATTAGTCCTCGAGTATGTAAACATCTTTAAGATGAGACTTTAAGTAGTTTTTCATGTCAAACAAAGCTGTTATATTTTCAGATGACGGAACAGTGACCTATACACATACGCATGAATGTGACAGCATCATTGGGTTTCCAATAGTTTCGTAACATCAATCTTTAACATTATCAGATGCATGAAAGCAACAATCTATTCTAATCATAGCCCTCAAGCTGTCACCTCTGATTTTCATCAGGAGGCGATGCCTCAGATGACACATACTCAGATCATTTTTTTTTTTTTTTTATTCAAGCTTCAACGTTGTCCGATAATCTTGAGGATTCTTATAACCGACCATGATTAAAGGTTATTACTTGCACCCCATATTGGAATACAGGTAATTGACACATCGTTGGGTATTACGAAGGTCCTCGTAAAGAGGACATTCGTAGGAGCAGAGTGAGAGGTCATCATACCAGCACAGCGAAAAATGTCTTACTGATGAAATTCGTATGTATAAACAGATCTAAAAGGTAATGAGATTCTTTCTTTCAACCAATCAGAAGAAAGTAAACAAGAATTACGACGTACGAATGAACCTTATCAGTTCAAAAGGGTATAATTATCGCAACACACAACAACAACACACAACAACAACACAACAATAACATAATACAAAATAGTTCTTTATATAATAACCAATGGATATATGCTAACGTAACATTGTTTTTACATAATAAAGCTAACAAAACATGACCTGAACTAAGAATATAATGTACAACGACAAACCTAACAACACCATACGCACGAATAAACTACTAACATTAACAAAGTTCCACACTTAACACCTGTAAAGTAACTAACATTGCATACAAAACGTAACCTATTCATACTTTTTCCAAGCATATCTCTAACATATTAACGTTAATTTTACATTGACACAGTAATATTTAACAAGAATTTATCATCAACGTTTCTTACCTATTTATCATACAACCAACGAATAACTGTAGAACATAAGAAAGTTTTATCAAACCTAACACAAAAATACAGGTCTTTATATACCTAAACCATACCGAATATATGGCCTAACGTAAACGTTTTTACATAATAAGCTAACATAACATAACCCTGAACTAAGAATCTAAATGTACACGAAACCTACACACCTGGATTTAACCATAGTGCGAAATAAACTATAACAATTAACCGCCTTCCGCACCTACAATGGTAACTACCTAACACATCGCTACAAAACGCTAACCTATTCCACTTTTCTCAAAAGCATATCTCTCTCATTCATTTAATTTTACCATTAACATGTAATATTTACCAGATTTAGCCATTACTGTCCTATCATCATACCGACAAAAGAATATAATGCTAACGTAACAAATGTTTTATATCAACTACGTAATATTTAACAAAAAATTCATCATAACTCGTCTAAAATCATAATCCACAACGAATAATTGCAAACATAACAAAGTTTTACCAAACATAACAAAATTAAAAAATTTTTTTTTCCTGACAAACATAAAAAATAGTTCTTTGAATAAAATATCACAGTAAACGTATGTTTACTGATTTTAAAGCAGTAAATCACGTAAATCAATCAACCACTGAGGTCCCCTACCCTTCCCAACCACCCGTGATCTATTGAACTATTGATCAAGTCATATTTCGAGTATCATTTTGGATAAACAAAAATAAAAATAAGTTTTTATATACTGACTACGAATTTGTTCCAACAAAGTTTTACGTTCAAATAAGCTAACCAATATCATAAGAACTAAAATATAATGTTTACAATGCACCATAAACATACCTCGCGTATAATATCAGCTAACAATCCAATTCCTAATTATAAAGGTAAAGTACTACAATCATACAATACACGATAATGTTCCTCTTTTCGCGCATTCAGCAAAGGTAAAGCCGTATTATCTAAAAAAATCTCTTAACAAAGTGATCAATCTATCAAGATACCAACATCTTGAACCAGGAATTGCCACTATACCTTCATCAAATTGTCACTCGTTTCGAGTATAAAATCATTTGACCTATGAATAAACGAGGACATTAGCAAAATTCTCTGGCAAACTAACATTACTCAACAAAAAACTTAACCTAGACTAGTTTCTAACACATGATCGTCAGTTAACACAGTATATTCTTACAAAAACTCATCATTTCCTCTAACAAATCAGTGTTATTATTTTCACATGGTCATAGTAATATTTAACATAACGTACCTAACTTACGAATAAACCAGTTTTCATTAACCAAGGTATCTAACGAAACATTAATTCCAAGAGAACCCTGGGGGATGCGCCCTTGAAAGGGTGTGAATCCGGGCGAGGGGGATCACCCCGAGGGTGTAAGCGGGCTTTACCCTTCGAAGGAGGGGTAAGGCTTCAGCCCTTTGGGCTGAGGCCTATATTGATGCTAAAACTTTGTTGTTAGCATATATTCGTAGGTCCGTATATAAAGAACATTATTTTATTATGTTAATGTTTATTCCATGCTACTGAAATATAGACTTGAATCAATAGTTAATAGATCACACGGGCGGTGGGAAGATGGGGACCTCAGGGATGGGTGGTTTGATTTATTGATTTACTGATTTACTGCTTTAAAATCAGTAAACTATAGGTTTGCTGTGATATTTTATTCAAAGATCTTATTTTATAAGATGTAAGGAATATAATTTTGTTATTTATTTTTGTTAATTTATAAGTTAAAAGTTCGTTTATGTTTGGAATTAATCGTTGCGGATTATGATATTTAGACGATGGTTATGATGAAATTTTTGTTAATTTACGAAGTTGATAGCAAAAATTGTTACGTTAGCATTATATTCTCTGTCAGTATGATGATTAGACAGGTATATATATGCTAAACTTTTTGTTAAAATATTACGATGTATGTAACTCTGATCAGATAGAGTATTGCTTGAGAAAAATGTGAATAGGCTTACGTTGTACGAATGTGTTAGGTAGTTTACCGTTGTTAGGTGCGGGAAGCCTTGTTAATTTTTTAGTATTATTATTGCGACCACGTATGGTGTGTGAGGTTTGTCGTTGTACATTAATATTCT
Source organism: Trachelipus rathkii (assembly GCA_015478945.1). Classification (NCBI taxonomy): domain Eukaryota; kingdom Metazoa; phylum Arthropoda; class Malacostraca; order Isopoda; family Trachelipodidae; genus Trachelipus; species Trachelipus rathkii. The sequence continues at coordinate 56,392 of JABUQX010088635.1, forward strand.
TAGTTCAAGGTTATGTTATGTTAGCTTTATTAATGTAACAATGTTGTTACGTTAGCATATATATTCAATGGTAGTAATATAGACCTTATTTTTGTTATGTTTGGATTAAAACTTTGTTATGTTTACAGTTATTCTTGGTGCTGTATGATAGTTAAGTAAGGTTATCATAATCTTGTATAAATATTATGTCAATGTAAAATATACGTTAATATGTTAGAAGAATATGCTTGGAAAAAGTCATGAATAAGGTTACGTTTTGTATGCAATGTTAGTTACTTCTACCGGTGTTAAGTGTGGAACTTTGTTAAGTTAGTATTTATCGTACGTATGGTGTTGTTAGGTTTTGTCGTTGGTACATTATATCATTAGTTCAGGTCATGTTTGATTAGCATATTAATGTAAAACAATGTTACGTTAAGCAATATATCATATGTTATTATAAAACGAACTGTATTTTTTGTACCCTTAGTTTGTTGTTTTGTTGTTTTTGTTTTTGTCTAACGATAATATATCCGCTTTGAAACTGATATAGTTCATCTCAGTAGTCCGTATTCTTGGCGTTTACTTTCTTCTGGATTGGTTGAAAGAGACTCATTACTTTTAGCTCTGTTTATACATACGCAATTTCATCAGTAAGATTTTTTGCTGTGCGGTATCTGACTTCTCACTCTGCTCCTACGAAGTCCCTTTACGGGACTTATCGTACTACCAACGATGTGTCAATTTCCCTTTTTTTCGGTAACGAATGGAAAGCAATATATTACTGTATACCAATTGAGGAGTTGTCAGTAATAGACTTTCTAATCCATGTCGGTGAAGATTCCCTCAAGATTCATCCGACAATACAGTTGAACGCTTGGGTAAAAGAACTGTAGCTATATGGTGTCAATTGAGCGCATCCTGCCTCCTGAAGAAATCCAGAGGTGAACAGCTTGAGAGGCTACTATAGAATAGTGCTTCGACATTCCACTGCATGATAAGTGTTAAAAGTATTGAATGTGACGACTATTGAGCAACCAAATGATGCTAAGTCACCACTTTCAATGGCGTAATGTAAAGGTTCACTGTCAGGTCATCTGAAAATATAACAGCTTTTGTATAGAATGAAAATGACTAAAGTTTCATACTAAGATTTGACTACTCGAGACTTCATTCATCATAGCTCATGCGTGTTGACCGATATGTTACACCGAACAAGTTTCCGATAATGCATATACAAGAATGCTTAACTACTATCGCAAGGATACGTTTACTTCTCTATGGCGTGCGGAGTGAGTGCTGTTGAACCGCAAATAATGCAAGAAAAATGGTTTAGTGGCCGCAAGGTTGTATTTATGCTTAATCCTTTCGGATGGAGTTGAATCTCTGGAGAAACCATATAGAACTTGCTTCATTTATACAGAATCCTATGTCCCCCTGATTAGATGGCTTAATATAATTTTAAATAAACAACCTTTATATGTTTTGAATGGTATTTATTTATTTAAATGTTCTTTTTATTCGGCATATATGTTATAACACCTGAAAACTTGTTTTACTGTCTCCTTATGTACGCTTTGTTGTTTAAGTGTTGGGGCTGGCTTGTTTACTTCGTGCAGCCGTTGTTAAGTATGTTATGTTCATAGTTTAGCTTTAGCAGAGAATAAACAACTTTACTTTGTTTGTTCTTTACCAATTAGATATTTATGACTGGTTATGTTGTTATGCTAATTTTTTTGTTAAATATTACTATTGTAATGTAAAAATATACATTGTCGTGTTGAAGATATGTTTGATAAAGTACGAATGGGATTATGTTTTTTGGGAGTCTTGTTAGTTACTTTTTACTGTTGATAAGTTTTGGACCTTTGTGTTAATGTTAGCAGTTTTATTCTTGCTTAAGATGTGTCAGGCTTGTCGTAATGATATACATTCTTAGTTCCGGCCCATGTTTACGGTGGCTTTTTAATGTGAACAACTTTGTTACGTTAGCATACCTTTGCCTGTCTGTATGATAATTAATTACACAAGGTTATCGTAAATTTTTGTTAAATATTACCATGTTAATGAAAATTAACCATTGGTATGTTAGAGAAATGCTTGACCAAGTGTGATAAAGTTACGCTTTTTGGATGTTTATGTTAGTTAGCTTTCCTGTTGTTAAGTGTGAAACTTTGTTAACGTTTGACCGTTTAATTCCTGTTAAGACTGTGTTAGTTTGTCGTTGGGGGGTTATTTCATAGTTTAGCTGAAAGTGCTAAGGTCTTAAGTTAATGTGATGTTACGTGTCAGTGGTAAGGTTAACGATAATATGTTAGAGATATGCTTGAAAAAAGTAAGAATAGGTTACGTTTTGCCTGCAATGTTAGTTACTCTTACTGTGTGGAAGTATGGGAACTTTGTTAATGTTAACAGTTTTATTCATGTGTAAGGTTTGTTAGGTTTTGTCTTTGTACTTATTTTCTTAGTTCATGTTACGGTCTGTTAGCTTTATTGATGTGGAACCTTATTATGTTAGAGTTACTATTCGTTGATCAGTATGATAATAAACCAATGTTGTGATAAATTTTTGGGATAGAAATGTTACTGTGTCCAAAGTGTAAAGGTTAACGATAATTATTTATAGATATTGACAAAAGTGTGAAATAGGGTCGTCTTTGTATGCTATGTTGGTTACTTTACTTGTTGTTAAGTGGGGAACTTTGATAACGTTAACAGTTTATTTTCAAGTTTAAGGCGTGTCAGGTTTTGTCTTTGTGGGTTATATTCATTGTTTAGATGATGCTAAGTAGTCTTTATTAATGTGATGTTACGTCAACATATTATTGATTGATCTTTGTATATAAGAACTTGATTTTTATGTTATGTTTTAGCCAAAATGATACTCGAAATTGTGGACTTGAATCCATAGATCAATAGTTAAGGATGGACAGGAGGGTGCTGAGGTAGTTTGATTTACTGACTTTACTGATTTATGGGTAATGTAAAACATGACTAATTTAGTAAAAAAAATTTGACTTGAATCATAAGATCCAATAGATCATAGATCAATAGATCATGGACGGACAGAAGTGTAGGTTGGGGGTTGGATTGGTGTTGGATTTACTGATTTAGTGATTTAGGGTATGTAAAACGTTACAATTTTAGTAAAAAATATGACTGAATATATGGAACACGAGCTCTAATGATCACAAAGGCCTAAACATGGGTGCGGGGATGGGGGTTGAATGTGGTTTGATTTATATTGATTTACTCCTTTAGGGATAATAAAAAATCTCGAAATGTGACCTGAATAATAGATCAATAGATCAATAGATCACAACTGGCGGGTGCGGTGGCTGGATGGGGGTTTGCAATGGGTGGTTGAATTACTGATTTACATACTGCTTTAGGGTATGTAATAACCATTAAATTTGTAAATTAAAAACAAAAAACAAAAGAATTTTTATTTTATTTATTTATTAATTTATTTATTTTTTATTTTTTATTTTTTTTCTTGATGGTTCTGAAATAATTATTTTCGAAATCTACGACCTCGATAACCCTTATAAAGACATCAACATTGTTGTTATACGACCTGTTTTATTAACTCGGCACCGCGGCGGCTCCGCACCGGTGGCCAGAATCAACTCCTGCAGAATCCAATTACAAGTCTTTCTAGACATTATCAACTCTTGAATCATCCTCAACAAATTTCAAGCCTTCATACATCAATTTAATTTTTTTTTATTGGGTGGGGTCCCCCTTCGAAGAGACCCATGGGGTCGTAACTTCGGCAACAATGAGGTTACATCATCATCTAACCACCCTCCAAATTTTAACTAGATACGATAAGTTCGAAATCGGATGCAGGTTGGCAATCAAAGTCGGAGCCTGAACGGGATCGAAGAAGAAACCGCGCGCGGAATACAGAGTCCGGAATGCGTAAAAAAACGATTCCCTTTACAGGAATGGTTTTTCGCTCTGATTCGATCCCTCCTTCGGAATCGAATCTTTTCCGACGGGGGTAATAATTAAATTAAAAATTATTGTGTATGTGTATGCGCTACGCGCGCTCGGTTGGCGTCTGTCGTCCCAAACAGAACCGAAGGTCTGTTTGACCTCCAGGTGGTCGATCGCCCGAAAGCTTGTTAGGCCTAATCTCCCCCGCACGGAAGCCGCCACAAAGGGCGTATAGCGCAATATTTACAGTAGTAGGGGATGGATTCCTGACGCAAATGACCTTGAGCCCTTTCTGACCTTTTCTGACCGCGACCTTTTTTGAGCTCGAATTTTTACCATGACCTTGACCTTTTTTGGCCTTCACCTTTTTTGGGCCTTGACTTTTTTCGACCAACCTTTGGTCTTCCATGGGTCATTTTTGGCCCAAAAATATTTTCGGCAACCCTAATTTTTTGGCAACCCTAATTTTTGGCAACCAACAATTTTTTTCAGGAACCCAAATTTTTTTCGGCCCTGATTTTGGCAACCTTCGAATAATAAGAAGAAAGAAGGTTGCGCCACACGGTTGCGTAGCACCGTTGTACGTATTGCCCCCATTTTCGCCCCCTAATTTTTCGACCCTGGGTCATTTTTTGCCCACGGTAAATTTTTGACATATATTTAGGGAGGCTTAGCCCTAATTTAATATTGTTGATATAATATTTTTGTCGCTCCCTTTGCTCCAAAGCTTGACAGATAACATAGGTCAATTTCAACCCAACCTAATTTTTTTTGCCCTTCATGTTTGAAAATTGAACCACGGTCATCCATTTTCCTTCCTTTAGGGGCTTGCCCTTTTTGATGTCTTAACCTTGTTTGACCAATGATTTTGGCTTGACCTTGCCATATACCATGGGTAAAATTTGCCACGATTTCAATTTTCTGGCCACTCGTGCCCCACCGTCACATATTTCTTTCCTAACTTGAACGCATGTATGGATCTATTCTAACTTGACACACACACACACATCCACCCACACACTACACACACACACACAACACACACACACACACACCACACTTACACTTATACACACCACACACTTATACGTACAATCATAATGGAATTTACGTATAACCATATACACTTGTTTTTACATGCTACACAACGTACAACACACTGCCAATCCTTGGGTCGTCCATGGGTCAATTTTACCCACGGTATTTTTTGTCCTTCCTTTAGGGACTTAGCCCTTTTTTTGATGTCTTAACCTTGTTGACCATGATTTTCAGCCTTGACCTGCATATACCAATGGGTCAATTTTGACCGCCACGCTAACTGATGGCTTTGATGGTTCCCAATCCCGTAAGAAAGTACCTAGGGATGTTTATTATGTGTTCTATGAGTATCTAGATTGAGTGGGCAAGGTAGTGGCAGGTGAGTGCCAAGTGAGTGCCAATGAGTGCCAATGAAAGTGCCACGTGAGTGCCAATGAGTGCCAGTGAGTGCCACATAGTGCCAACGTGAGTGCCACATAGTGCAACTGAGTCCACTTTTTTATCTTTCTAGCCTCTGAGCCTAGAATCAGCCTAATATGCGGTGTCTAACCCTAGGTAATCAAGGTATGAGGAACCGAATGGTGTGCATTACAATCTCTAGAATGCTTCCTACTATCGAGTTAGCTATTTTTATAACACTTTAGCATGAAAGAATTTATCTAAGAGTTACACAGTTGAGACAGTGAACCGCAAACGTTCGAGTCGAGTCGGTGAACACCGTGCGAACCGCCCGCCGCGTGCGCCGCAGGCGCATATTTCCGCGTAACTGCCGCGCGTGCGTCCGCAGCCGCAAAATTCCCGCGTGAACCATAGTTGTGAATCAATGTAAACTATTCAAAGAATTTGTTTCAAATATGTACTATGAGTCCATTCATTTTTTACTAATTTGTACGAAATTTTTATTTAAAAACATATTACTTTACATCCCTTAAAGCAGTAATCATTAAATCAATAGAGGTGTTATTACCTAACACCTAGGGGATTTGTATGCTTTTGTTTTACTGCTTTACTGCTTTAACTCTCTGCTTTACTGCTTTAAACTCATAATACATTACATACCTTAAAGCAGTAAATCAGAAATCAACAATAGAGGTGTTACCTACCACCTAGGGGATTCGTATGCTTTTTGTTTTACTGCTTTACTGCTTTATATTGTTTTACTGCTTTAATCATGTTTTACTGCTTTAACTCAACATGTTTACCTGCTTTAACTCATTTTTATTAACATTACATAACCTAAAGCATAAATCAGTAAATCAATAGAGGTGTTACCTAGGGGATTAGTAAATGCTTTTGTTTTACTGCTTTAACTGTTTAACTTTCCTGCTTACTGCTTTAACCTTCTGCTTTACTGCTTTACTTTCGCTTACTGCTTTAACTCATATATTTTTACATTATGTTTTCTTTATTTTTTGTTTATTACTTTTTATTTATTATTTCTATTTTTATTTTTGTTTTAAGACTTTTTTATTTTAATTTGTAATGTAAGAATAAACACACAGAGTTTCTGTTATATAAACTTTTATTTTAATAAAATTTGTAGGGAAATTTTTTAAAAAACCTTTTTAATCTACAGTTTTTAAGGGAAGTAAAATCCTGCGTTTTTTCATTTAGCATATTACATAATCAGAAACTATAAAGTCATTGACATACAAATTTTAGCATCAAATATATTACAATTTCTTAAAAGAAACATTATTTAACAAAACATATAATGAAATAAATACAATAGATTCCACATAAATTGGAATATAAGGGTTGAACAGAGTAAGACATAGTTTTTACACAGCTTACATTATTATATTTTAAAAATAAGGTCATATAATGATTATTCAATATAAATTTTAAAGTTCAAAAGAATCAATTATGTGCAGTATCGGTTTTTGCTTTAACTATAAACGGAATCAATGTCCTGTTGAGGTGATGTGACGAGGCATTGTATTGAATATGAAGCAGGTATCCTTCTCCAACTTTACAGAGTTTATTTCGTTAATAGCGAACACACCTAAAAAGCGATGCTCATTTTTAAACACCGATTTTATTTCCTCTTCCTTCATCTTTAATAATTCAAAAGTACGTTGCGTACTCCGTTCAATTTCAATGAGTTGAGGATGCTCAAGATAGACCACTACAGTGATGGGTGATTGTAGATTCGATCCAAAAGAGAGACTTAGTCCTAGGGTACCCTTTCTCAAAATGTTTAAATGATAGGCGTTACAAGCTGAAAAGTCTGCAGTAAGATCATAGGCGTATAAATTACTATTCTTTGCGTATTCTTCAAGATTTAAGCCTGTCCCACTATCATTACCTGATACAGTATTGGCTATTAAGTCGTAAAAAGGTCGAGTACAGAAGAGATAGGTCTCCGTTGTATACCATTTTAATCCCGTCCGTGAGGCAGTCCATTCACATGTAAACTGATACCTTAGTCCGAAAGGTGTGAATTTTTAGGGTGACTTTTTATAATTACCCTGGAGTAGGCTTCATGTTCCACAATCCCTTTTATTACTTTCTGGGGTAAATTTCCGTTCACAATGTTAGGGATATTGATACTCAATAATCCTATGAGTGAAATTAAATATCTTGTTTTCAACTTCTCTTAATAGGGTACTTTGTTGTAGTATTCAAAAGCGAATTTTCAACTTCCAAATGACGCTGTGGTGATAATTTCAATTTTCTGACATAGAGATAAGCCCACAGTTTGAAAACAGGTTCTGGACATATAGCTGTAGCAGTAGGTTTACTTTTATTTTAAGAGAATTTGGGATTTGACCGTGATAAAATGATTCTAGTCCTCTACAGATGTAGAACTGAGTTTTCTTGAGAGAGATATCGCTACCCTTTAAGGTAAAATTCATAAGTATTTTTATTTTTTTTTTAATTGATTTGCTGCTTTTCTTATGTGCAGCTTCAATCTTTGAGCTATAAGCCACATGATTGAAGATAGATTGTTACCCTCGTCTGGAATAATTTAACAACATGTTCTATATAGCTTTATAAGGAAATTAGCCGATGATGACGCTAGTGAGTTCCGTTAAGATAGCTTCAACCTGGGCTGAAACATGTATACAGAAATTTGATTCTGTATATACTATATGGTCTTCACCCGTAGGGAGATCTGTACCATCAGGTTTTGTCATTTCGTTTTTTTATAAAAACCCATTAGAGGGGTCTAGGTATTGATCAGAAGTGCATGGAATATTGAACTCTAGAGAAACATCTGTGGTAATTTGAATGCAGAGGATTAATATTGATAAATTTGGACTCGCTAACGCTAATCTGTGTAGGGTTTATTGAGAAGAGTCTTACAACAATCAGGACTAGAAGGATGAAGGAAATGCATCTTGCATGTGCGAACTCTGGACGTATATGCAACATTTTCAATGAAAAACCTTACTTTATATACACCACGTATAAAAGTTTCAGTTGTATATTAAATAGCAAATACATCAATACTTTTTTCTTTCGAGTTTTTTTCCGCTTAGTCTTTTTTCTTATGACATCTTCTTGAGTCCTAAGACCTTGACCTGAAATTTTACGTCTTATTTTACGCTTACATCATCCCACATCTCATCTGAAACATCGGCTAGTACGTCTTTTTAATGCTGTATGAGGGGATTTTTTCCTGCAGCAATATCTTGAATAGTATGCACACCCGTTTCTTTATAGCTTTTTTCCTTATATTCCCCGCCTTTCTGAGGTCGAGGGCTTTGCCAACTTAATCATAGCTTGGCAAAGATCCACCAAGGCCATACCCCTCTGCATTTTTGTTCCCCTGAATACCCTTTCTTCGTCCATTATTACAGGAGTGTTTTTCTTATACTATCTTTACACTGTGAGAGTATGTTAATGAATGAAAAATATATCTGACTACACCTCTTATATATTCCATTATGCTGTAGTTACTGCATCTGTTTCTTTCTAATATGAACTTTGCATAACAATGCACCGTATGTAAAGGGAAAAGGATTTCCTTCTACATCTTTATATGCACGCGTACAGAATCAAAATTTGATCTATTCAGAGGTAGATAATGAACATTGGGATGTTATAACTTTACTCGAATGATCAGAGTCATTTGATCACTGTGTGGTCTAGCTCTTCGAGCATCCTCAACTCTTGAAATTGCCAGAGTACGCAACGTACTTTTGAATTATAAAAGATGAATGAAGAGGAAAATCGTGTTTAAAATGAACTCGGTTTTTAGGCGTGTTTGCTATTAACGAAATAACTCTGTAAAATTGGAGAAGGATACCTGCTTTTCATATTCCCATACATTTGCCTCGTCCTCCCCTCAACAGACTTGGATCCGTATAGAGAAAAACGATTACTGTTCAATAATATAGATATATATATAGATATAAATTTACTATTGAATAATAATTATCCCTATACATTATTTTTAAATATAATAATGTAAGAACTGTGTAACACTAACAATGCTTGACCCTGTTCAACCCTTATATTTCAATTTATGTGGAGTCTATTTAGCTATTTATTTATTTACCCTGTTTTTTAAATAATGTAATAGATTTTAATAAAACTTGTAAAATATATTTGATGCTAAATTTGTCTGTCATGATTTTTATAGTTTCCTGATATAATATAACTAAAGTGCTTTAAATGAAAAAAATCGCGATTTTACTTCCCTTAAATATATATATAAAGGTTTTTAATAAATTTCGTACAATTTTTAAATAAAATGTTTATATAAGACACTCTGTGTAATCAGATAATTACATTAAAATAAAAATTAAAACAAAATAAAAATAATAATAATAAAAATCTAAAACAAAATATAAAAGAAAACATGTTAATAAATATATGATAAAGCAGTAAAGCAGAAGTTAAAGCAGTAAAGCAGAAGTTAAAGCAGTACAAAGCAGAAGTTAAACAGTAAGGTAAACAATACAACAATCCCAGGTACTCTTTGATTTACTGGATTTTACTGTTTAAGTATGTATGTTAATAAAATATATGAGTTAAAGCAGTAACATTGCTGAGTTAAAGCGTAAAAACATGGTATAAAGCGTAAAACATGAGTTCGCAGTAAAGCAGTAAAACAAAAGCATACTCGATCCCCTAGGTGTTAGGTAAACACCTCTATTGATTTCTGATTTAACTGCTTTTAAGGTATGTAATGTTAATAGTTAAAGCAGTAAGCAGAGAGTTAAGCAGTAAGCAGTAAACAAAAGCAATACAAATCCCTAGTGTTAAGGTCATACACCTCTATTGATTTACTCGATTTACTGCTTTAAGGTATGTAAAGTATATGTTTTAATAAAATTCGTAAAATTGTAGTAAAAGAATGACTCATAGTATATTTGAAACGAATTCTTTGAATAGTTTAATTGATATATATTTTTTCGTTCACGCGGGATTTTGCGCTGACGGACGCACGCGGCCGGCGTTACTAAACGCGGAAAATTTGCGCCTGCGGGCGCACACGGCGGGCGGAAAATTTGCGCCTGCGGGCGCACGCGGCGGGCGGTTTCGCGACGGGGGCTCATCTGCGGACGCGGACTCGGACTCGAAAGTTTGCGGTCACTGTCTCAACTGTGTAACTCTTTTAGATTTATATTCTGTCATGCTATAAGTGTTATAAAAATACTAACTCGTAATAGGAAGCATTCTAGCAGATTGTAATGTACACCATTCGGTTCCTCATACCTTATTACCTAGGGGTAGACACCCATATTAGGGCTATTCTAGGCTCAGGGAGGCTAGAAAAGGCTTGCCTTTGAAACTCAGTTGGCAACTATGTGGCACTCCGTTGGCACTATGTGGCACTACTTGCACTCATTGGCACTCACTTGCACTCATTGGCACTCATTGGCATCATTGGCCTCACCTGCCCTCACATGGCAACTCATTAACTCATAGAAAACTATAGAAATCCTAGGTATTTCTTACGGTGATTGGGAACCATCAAAGCCCATCAAGTTAGCGTGGGTTCAAATTGACCCATGTATATGGCAGGTCAAGGGCGAATATCTGGTCAACAAAGGTTAAGAAATCAAAAAAGGGGCTAGTCCCTAAAGGAAGGACAAAAATCTACCGTGGGCAAATCCCCTGGAAGACCAAAGGGCTGGCAGTGTGTTTGTAACGTGTGTATAAGTGTAAATGTAGTGTTATGGGTAATGTAAGTGTCATAGTGAACGTGTGTGTAAATTCAAGTGTCATAGTGAATGTGTGTATAAGTGTGTGTGTGTGTATAAGTGTAAGTGTGTGTGGTGTGTGTGTGTGTTGTGTGTGGTGTGTGTGTGTGTGTGTGTGTGTGTGTGTGTCGGTGTTAAATGATAATAACAATATGCGTTCAGTTAGGCGAAATATGTGACGTGGGGCACGAGTGGCCAGAAAATTGCTTGGGCCAAAATTGACCCATGGTTATGGCAAGGTCAAGGCCTAAATATCATGGTCAAAAAGGTTAAGACTTCAAAAAAGGGCTAAGCCCCTAAGGGGGGCCAAAAATAGGGGGGTCAAATTGACCCCATGAAGGCAAAAAATTAACGTGGGCAAATTGACCCATGGTATCTGTCAGGCTTTTTGGAGCAAAGGGGAAGGAAAAAAAAGGTTAAGACAAAAAATAGGGCTAAGCCCTAAATGAAGATCAAAATTACTCGTGGGCAAATTGCCCATGGTCGAAAATAGGGGCGTAAATAGGGGGGGGCATACGTACAACGGTTGCTTACGCAACCGTTTGGGCAACCCTTCTTCGAAGGGTTCCAAAAATCAGGGTTGCCGAAAAAATTTGGGTTGCGAAAAAATTGTGGTTGCCAAAAAATTGTGGTTGCAAAAATTAGGGTTGCCTGAAAAATACCGTGGGCCAAAAATACCCATGGAAGACAAAGGGTTGGTCACAAAGGTCAAGAAAAAAGGTCAAAGCCAAAAAGGTCAAGGTCAGTAAAATCGAGCTCAAAAAAGGTCGCGGTCAGAAAGGTCAAAAAGGGTCAAGGTCATTGCGTCCGGAACATCCGTACACTATTTACGTTGACCCTCGGGGGCGACCCCCCTTATATCCTAGAGATTTGAAATTTACCCTGTTTCGAGCTTACCCATACATAGGTTATATTCCAAGTTTCAGACCTATATCTCTATTCCTTCATATCGAAAAGGCTGCATCGACCAAACTGTCCAGTCACTACTTATATATATAATACTTATATTCTATATATATACTATACTACAATTTACTTTAATATATATATTTTAACATATAAATATACTTAATATATATATATATTTATATATATATTTTATATATATATATTTGCACTATATATTATTTTAGATTAATACTTATTGCTTTCTATTATTCTTCTCCCTTAATTATTATTATTTATTCTCTATTACTTTTATTAATTATCACTATTATTACTTATTATTATTATTAATATTATTATTATTATTTTATTATTATTATTATTATTATTATTATTATGTTGAACACAATATCTCGCATAATTGCAGGGTGGAGAAATATTGTTCATACCTCTGTAGCTGTTCATGGGTATAGAAAAGTGGCAAACAAGGGGTTCCCAGCCCATAGTAGTCAGGCGATGAGATTTATCTTATACAAAATTATATCCAAACCTCACTGGCCAGATTATATGTTGCATTTTTAAATTATTTTACAATCCAATTTTAATTTCTTTAAAATAATTAAAAAAGAACAAAAAGCTGGGAAACTATGTAGCTCCTCCATTTATTTAAGATAAATGTCGATTATTTTAAATAAATGAAAAGAATCTTAGTGTAAAAATTTGCTCGCTCCACTACTAAATTTTTATCGAAATGTAAAACGTTATGATTGTTTCACTAAAGTTTTAAACCGAGAAGGTACAAATTTACTACAAATAGATATTGAGAGCATTTATCTAATAATTTAGGTCTGTAAGTCGTTTATTAAGAAGGTGGAAGAGCCCAAGATCGGGTGATGTTTGGCTTCATCCGCGTACACGTATTAGATGGTGGAGAGGAGTGGGAGTGCCAGTAAATAAAGTAATAGATAAAAATTTAATGATTAAAGTTTAGATAAATTACTGAAAGAAGTTTAATATATATATATATATATATATATATATATATATATATATATATATATATAATATATATATATATATAATAATAGTATATATATATTAATTATATATATATATATTTATATATATATATATATATACTATAATATTATATTTATAATATCGGCGCTTATCAGAAAATCCCCCATAGAGCTTCACGGGACTGCGAAGGAACCCTAACTTGGCATATCGTCGTATTCGGGTCATCCCCTGACCCATGGGTGGCCACATACCCCCGTCAAAAGCACCAAACCCCGCCATCAACTCCTATTATGCACTTTTTTTTCTCGCCTCTGCCACTACACATTTCTCTCCTTTAGACATTCACTTTACTGCTCAATCCACTTTTTCTTCGGTCTCCAGCTGGTAGATTCCAGCACACTCACTACTATAATCCACCTAACCAACTTTTTCCACATGAGTGCCATGACCAAACCATCTCACGTATTTCTTTATTCTCTCATTTACCCTTTCTTCACACCACAGAACTCCTAATACGTTCATTACTCATTTTATTAAATTTTCTCGCATCTAGCACGCCTAAGTTAACATCTGAACACATGTACTTTAGATCTATACCTTATTCCAGACCCTAGTCACACTACTATACATTAACTCGGGTAACACATACCCTCATCAAGACCCTAGCGCACTCAAGACTTGTCCCTTTAATTCACAACGATTTAATTGGGCACCAGCCACCTTGCGCCATTCAAACTTTCATACTAACTCTGGATTCGCCGTTTCAATTTTCATTCAATAATATATATCCTAAATATTTGACTCAGACTTTGTTCCAGCTGCTCATCATCTAAATTAACTTCCTCGAGGACTGGTCCCTCCACAACTATTACCTTACTCCTTATCAACGCTTACATTCAAACATTCAAAACATTCAAACTCTCTTCAGCATTTGCCACACAACCAAATCATCCGTATATAAAAGGTAGGGCACAATCATCCGCATACTCTCCATCATTCTAACACCATTTCCTGCCCCCCATCTCTTGATTCTTTCACTAACCCCATCATATGCATTGACCAACCAAGGAGACAACACATCCTGCCTCACTCCGCTATTATATTAAACCAATCACTTTTGACACATTTATTCTTTTACACTCGCTTTACTATCGTCATACACACTTTTGATTTCATTCAGAAGCCTACCACCAACACCATATATCACTACACCTACCTGCCACAGAGCTTCTCTATTAATCCTATCATAGCCTGTTGCAATTCATAAAATTTAAATACAATTTATTTTTCTTCTCCTCATTTTCTAATTCTTGATTCTCATTCACTTTTTCGAAACCCAATGGTGTATCATGCCATCTTTTTAATTGGTTATGATGTACACGATATAGGATGGTCTGTCTATATATATGTTGTACATCATACATAACTCCATTCTCATATACCTTAATAATTTCATACAGTCCATGATATTTTGCTTTTAATTTATTCATCAAATGATGACCTTTAAAATTGACCTTTTTTAACACCAAG
>JABUQX010088636.1:0-7500 GCA_015478945.1 Trachelipus rathkii
AATAGGTATTTTTGGGATGAGGTTATTAGCAAGGAGTAGGTAATGGGGGTAGAGTGAAAAAGTTAAAGAATGGTAAATTCTGAGCAGGTATAGATGAAATTACTGGTGAATGATCAAGAATGGGAGGCGAGATCGTGATTGATTGGATTTGGAAGTTGTGTAATATATGTTTAGGAGGGTAATAGTTTCCAAGGGATTTAAGGAGAAGCAGTAATATGTACCTTATATAAAGGGAATGGGAGATAAGGGGAAACTGCTAGAAATTATAGGGGATATTATTAATTGAGTGTTGTAGGGAAAGATATATGCTGGTATTATTGGTCGAAAGAGTGCGTCGAGTGAATAATGGTGATTAGAACAAAGGTGCGTTTAGGAAGTGGTAGAGGTATGATGTGGATCATAATCTTTACAAATTGAAACAATGAGATTGAGAAAGATGAGAGAGAAGAAGAATAAATTGTATGTTAGGTATTTTATGATTTGCAAACGAGGTCGATATGATAGGGTAATAAGGAAGTCTCTACGGCAGGTGTTATGGATATATGGTGTTTGTGGTAAGTACTTCTGAATGGAATCAAAAGTATTATGACGATAGTTGAGGCGTGTGTAAGAATAAATGTGTGTCAAAGTGATTGGTTTAGTTTTAATAGCGGAGAGTGAGACAGGTTCTGTTATATGTCTACACTTGTTATTCAAATTTGTATAGGATGGGTTAATGAAAGAATTAGAGGGGGTGGCGAGGACAATGGTGTAGAGTGATGATGAGAATTGGAAATGAGTGAAAGGTGCCCCTATCCTATGTATATAGCGGATGATATTTTGGTTCTTTGTTGCGAATCTGAAGAGAGTTTGAAGAGGATTGGTAGAAGAGATTTGGCAGGGTGTGTAAAAGGAGGGGTTTGAATGTAAACGTAGATAAAGAGTAAGGTTATATTTGTGAGTGAGGACAGTCCTTCAGATGTGAAGTTTTAAAGTTGGGATGGTGAGACACTTGGAACAAGTGTCTGAATTATAAATATTTAAGGTGTAATATGTTAATGAAAAGGAATGGATAATGCTAAAAAGTGTAGTAGAATTGTGAAATGGTAGGAAAGGTGGCTGGTGCAATTATATCGTTGGTGAATGTAAAAGGGACTAAGTCTTGACTGCGCTAGGGTCTTACATGAGGGATGTTAGTAATGTATAGTGTGACTGAGAAACTAATGGACTGGAATAGAGGTATATATCTAAAGTAACATGGTGTTCAGATGGACGATATGCTTATGGCGGTGATGGTGTGTTTATGGTGTAGAAGAATTGATAAAAAATGAGGAATGAACGCACTGGAAAGGAGTGAATGAGAGGAATAAAGGAAAGTCAATTGAAATGGTCTGTCATGTGGAATAGGATGGATGATAGTCGTCGGTTGGTTAAGCAGCTGTATTGCTCAGGTGATTGCTGGAATCGACCGCCTGGGAGACCGAAAGAAAAAGTGGATCTGAGTCACCAAAGGAATGCTCTGAGGAGAGAAATGTGAGTTTGGCAGAGTCAAAAGAAAAGGCGCATAATACGGGTAATGGTTGGGTTTTTGTGAGGGTGGGTATTGTGTAGCCCAACTCGGCCAAAGGATGAATCCTAACACATTGACGATATGCCCATAGTGATTTGGTCCGTCGTAGTTTCGTGTAAGCTCTGGGTGTATTTTTCTGGCTGCGACGAGTTCTCTCTAGGGTATAAAGGAGGGCGGTAAGGCTGGCTTCTTTTCGACTTGTATCATATTTCTTATATATATATATATATATATATATATATATATATATATATATTATATATATATTATATATATATATATATATATATATATATATATATATATATATATATATATATATATATATTATATATATATATTATTATATATATATATATATATATATAATATATATATAATATATATAAATATATATATATATATATAATATATATATATATATATATATATATATTATATATATATATATATGAGATAAGCGAATTCTGCTTAGTATAATGAATAGGGATGGTGCTTTTGTAAGCTGATGAAATGGATGTGAGGGAAGTGTGGAAGAACACTTCAAGAATCTGCATAATATTGCAGTAAATGAAGAGGTGATAGTGAATGTGTGTGTGGTTTGATGGTGCAAGAAGGAATAGGTATTTTGGCGATGAGGTTATTAGCAAGGAGGAGGTAATGGTAGAGTGAGAAAGTTGAAGAATGGTAAATATCTGCAGGTGTGACTATGAAATTACTGGCGAAATGATGGCAATGAATGGGGAGGCGAGAAGGTGATGTGATTGGAGTTTGGGAGTGTGTGTAATAAAGGCGTCTTATGGAAGGTTATAAGTTCCAAGGGATTGGAGGAGAGCAGTAATATAAGCTTAGTATAAGGGTAAGGGAGATAAGGGGGAACTGTAGAAATTATAGGGGAAACTTAGTTTATTGAGTGTTGTAAGGGAAGATATATGCTGGTATTTTGATCGAAAGAGTGCCGTCGAGTGACTGAAGGACTGATGGTGAAGAACAAGGTGAGTTTAGGAGTGGTAAAGATTGTGGATCAAAATTCTTTACATTGATACAAGATGATTGAAATGAGGAAGAAGAAGAATAAATTGTATTTAGTTTTATGATTTGCAACAGGCGTAGGATAGGGTTAAATATGGGAAGTTCTACGGCAGGTGTTAGTGCGATATATGGTTGTTGGCTGTAGGCTTCTGAGTGGAATCAAAAGTATGTTATGAGGATAGTCGGAGGCGTCGTAAGAATAATGGTGTCAAAGGTGATGGTTTAGTATTAATAGCGGAGTGAGAGAGGGTTGTGTTAATGTCTCCTGGTATTCAATTTGTATATGATGGGGTTATGAAAAGAATTAGAGGTGAGGGTGGCAAGGGATGGTGTTAGAGAATGATGGAAAATGGAGATGAGTGGAGGGTGCCCCGTACCTATTATATGAGGATGATTTGGTCTTGTGTGGCGAATCTGAAGATAGTTTGAGAGGATTGGTAGAGAGTTTTGGCAGGGTGTGTAAAAAGGAGGGGTTTGAAAGTAAACGTAGAATAGAGTAAGGTTATGGTTGTGAGTGAGGGTAGTCCTCAGTGTGAAGTTATGTTAGATGGTGAGCAGCTGGAACAAGTGTCTGAGTTAAATATTTAGGATATATGTTGATGAAAAGGGAACGGATGATGCAGAAGTGTAGTAGGAAAGCCTGTGAATGGCAGGAGGTGGCTGGTGCAGATTAAATCGTTGGCTGAATGTATATGGTCTGTGAATAAGAAGTTATAGAATCTAAAGTTTCAATTGTCAGAATGGACAATCTTAGGGGCGTGCTGTGTGAGAAGAATTGAATAAAATGATGAATGAACGTATTAAGAGATTGTGTGGTATGAAGAGAAGGAGTAAACGAGAGAAGTAGAATGAAGTAATGTTGAGAATGTTTGGTCATGTTGGAAAGGAATGAATAAAGTCGTTGGTTAAGGCGTGATGGTATAGTGGTGAGTGTGTTGGGAACCGACCGGCTGGGAGACCGAATAAAAAGTGGATTGAGTCAGTAAAAGGAATTGTTGAGAGTAGAAATCGGGTCATGAGAGGAGAGAATGTTGGGCGGGGGTGTGTGTGTAGGGGGGGTAGGGTTGTTGTCGCGTGCCCAGCACCTGGGCGCAGGGGATGACCTACAGCTTGACGATTGACCTAGATAGGGGGCGAGGTAGTGCGTGCGCTGTCGCTTCCGTGGTGAAGCCTCATGGTGGATTGTGTGTGTCTGACTGCGGATTTTCAGGGTAGTTTACTTATGGATACTGAAGGTGTAAAGTTGTGTGACGAGGAGGGGGCGGTAATGGGCTTTCCTTTTGCGACTTCTTTATTTTGGTACGATAGTTCTTGTGTCTACTGGCTGTTTGGGCTTTTCCGGATGCGTGTACTAGGCACTACTTCCAGTCTTGGGAAATGAAAAAAGGAAGATGAAGGAAATATATATGATATTAGTATATATATAGGTAAGTATGATAGTAGGGTAGGATTATTGGTTGAGTCTATGATGTATGGTGAGTGGTGTTGTCTAATCGTGTTGTTAGGTGGCTATGGGGTGGCTGTTCGTTCCTTAGTAAGGGATGTAGTTATATGTGTGTTGAGTAGTATATAAATATATAATATAATATATATATATATAATATAGTATAGGATATATTATATATATTAATATAGATGTAGTGTTGAGGTGGGTGATTAATAGTATTAATTGGGATGTAAGTGAATAATAAGTGAATAATAATATATTAATGCTGCAATAATTGAATAATAATATAATAATCCTGAATCATTCATGTTTGAATTTATTAACTGTACGACAACTTGAGCAGGGTGATCAACGGCTAGATTTTCGCGTTGCCAAGTCTAGAGGTAGCTTTGTTTTTGTGACCTCTTCTGTATGCACTGCCATACGTATGGATTTTAACATGACTATTGGAGGAAGACTGGAGCGAAAATGATTTCGCTCGCTCTCACAGCTTCTTTTATAAATAGAAATTCAAAATACCTACATTCAACTGGTACGAGTATGTTTATTAAATTTATTCTTATTAAATGAAATCATCGTACGATACTGCCTTATTACAAAACAGTTTTTAAAATTTGCATTCAATTATTTATCATTAATTGAAAACATGGTGTTCAGGATTTATGCTTAATTAATCGAAAGTAGGAGCGTCGCTCCATCGCTCCTATTACAACGGTCGCCCCGATATAATATATAATATATATTATATATATATATATATATATATTATATATATATATATATATATATATATATTTATCTATATCATATATATATATATATATATATATTATATATATATATATATATATTAGTGATGGACATGACATCCGCATCCGCACTTTGCGGAACATCCGCATCCGCATACGCATCCGCATCCGCATCCTCACTTAACGGCACATCCGCATCCTCTTTTGAAAAATGAGGATGTTGAGGAGATGTTTTCTACATTTAATTAAATGCATATAAAATAAATATTATTTGGCATCTTTATCATGGGAGTTTATGGGAATAATTTTAATTTTGAATTTCGATTTCTGTATATATATATATACTTATAAATATATATATATTTAATATATACAATTAATATATATATATATATAATATATATATATATATATATATTATATATATATATATAAATACAAGCAGGATATATATCAATATATAATTTTTATTTTATATATATATATATATATATATATATATATATATATATATATATATATATATATATATATATATATATATATATATATATATATATATATATATATATATATATATATTATAATATATATATATATATATATATATATATATATATATATAAATCGTTTGCAGAGGATACTCTTCGACGAGCAAAGCGGCTTTCATCAAACGAAAGTGCGCTAACCTTCTTGGTTCTCCTACTGACAAA
The DNA here is from genome assembly GCA_015478945.1 of Trachelipus rathkii. Taxonomy (NCBI): domain Eukaryota; kingdom Metazoa; phylum Arthropoda; class Malacostraca; order Isopoda; family Trachelipodidae; genus Trachelipus; species Trachelipus rathkii. The sequence continues at coordinate 5,491 of JABUQX010088636.1, forward strand.
TCTTCTGGCCTCTTGCCAAAAACATCTCTAACAACTTCTGTAAATCATCCTTTCCTCCTCTTATTCGATCTGATGGCTCTATTGCTAACTCTCCAACTGAAAAGGCCAATCTCTTCGGCCTCCTATTTTCCTCTAACTCAACCCTGGACGATTCTGGCATTCCTCCTCCTCCTTCTCCTCTCAGGTGTCCTATGCCTTTGCCTGTGATTACATTTGATCGGCTGCATGGGCTCCTGAAATCTATGAACGTTAGGAAGGCGGGTGGCCCGGATGGCATTCCTCCCCGAGTTTTGAGGGAATGTGCTTACGTGCTGACCCCGCCCCTCGTTCAACTATATTCTCTATGTCTCAATACTAGCACTTTCCCTCAGTGTTGGAAGCACGCACATGTCCAACCTATTCCGAAAAAGGAAGCAGCTCTGATCCTTCTAACTATCGCCCTATAGCTCTCACCCTTCTTAACTCTCACTTCTTAGACCATCTGGAATCTCATTCTCTTCTTTCCGATCGCCAGTACGGCTTTCCGCTGGTTTCAAGGTCTACTTTGCGATATATTTTCCATTTAACCGATTTACTGGTTTTCAGCTCTTTAGAACTACGGGAAACTTTCGTGTGGCGCTTGACATATCCAAAGCATTTGACCGGGTGTGGCACGCGTCACTGCTCTCCAAGCTCCCCTTCTTTGGGTTTCCTCCTTCTCTTTGCTTACTTATGTCTAGCTTTCTTTCAAGTCGCTCAATATCGGCTGTGGTTGATGGAGCGACTTCTTCTTCTTTTTCTGTCAATAGTGGTGTTCCTCAGGGTTCGGTCTTATCTCCTACTTTATTCTTACTTTTCATTAATGATCTTCTCACCTGCACATCTAACTCTATCCACTCATATGCCGATGACTCGACCCTTCACTCTTCAACTCATTTCAATTCTACTCCTTCTTTTACCTCTAGAATTGCCACTCGTCTTAACCTTTTCGATTCTATTCTCGCTGATCTGGATAGAATTTCCGATTGGGGTCGTTTCAACCTTGTGAAATTCAATTCTTTAAAAACTTAACTTCTACAAATCTCCCTCTCTAAAACACCTTCTAACTTTCCTATCTCTTTCGACGGTTCTCTCGTCTCTCCTGTTGACAATATAAACATCCTTGGCCTTTAACATAAGCAAAAAAATGTCTTCGAAACCTCACATCACAACGGTTGCTAGGGCGGCCTCAAAGAAACTGCGAGTTCTGTTTAGACTGCGAGACTTTTTTTCCTCTTCTCAGTTATCTCCAGCTATCAACAAGGGCTCCCCGCCCTTGTGTGGGTATTTTATCTCTCTGGGGGGGCGGGCTTTTTGTTCACCCGCTTTTTTCGGGGAGGGTCACAATAAAAAACAAAAAGGCTAATAAACTGTCTGTACTTTCCAGTTCACTTGAACCTCTTCTTTGCGCGTCGATGTTTGTAACTTTATCCTCTTTTCTATAAGTACCGCGCGGCGGTGTTTTCGAGGGAACCTTACCACTCGCGTACCACCACCTTTACGAAGCCCTCGGTAGCACAAGGGTGCTGTGTCTGCGCACGAATTTTGTGTAGTATTGGTAACTCCATGCTAGTTCGCTGCGGTGCTTCCTTCTTCCTGCACCTCTGGTTCTGTAGAATTCTCTTCCATCTTCTGTGTTTTCTGCTGAATTTATCTCCCTCACTTTAAAGCCGGCGTCTGTGCTCATCTGCTAATTTGGCGCTAGTGACTAGAAATTTAGCGTGCAACATCCCTCCCTGGAAAGGGGCTCTGCCCGTGAGTGGTGGTGACAGCTGTAAATATATATATATATATATATATTATATATATATATATATATATATATATATATATATATATATATATATATATATATATAATATATATATATATATATATATATAATATTATATAAATATATATAAATTTTTAATTTCAAACTCAAAGAGTAAGACATTAGTGATGTATCGGATGTCAAATTTTTGACATCCGGTCCATCACTAATTATATATA
>JABUQX010088636.1:17500-22500 GCA_015478945.1 Trachelipus rathkii
GTGCCTCCGTCTTTACGTATCACCTGCTTGCGCTCCAGCAATATCAATCCAATACTCAGAAATTAGAAACTATACAGAGTAAAACCCCTAGGATAATAACTGGCTGCCTTGCCTCCACAGGGGCTTCATACCCCCTGTCCACCACCTATTAACTGAAACAAAAAATCTTCCCTATCAAAACCAATCTTGACATTATAGACTACCAATTTTATAATAAATATATCATAATGTATCACCCCCTGCACCTAGAAGGGAAAAAAAATCACACCAGCACTATACTACTCTAACACATACAACACACTACCCTCCCCCACCTCCTAATACCCCCATCATTAAACACATTCATACCCAGTTGACCCAAAGGACGATTCCCGCATATCCAAATAACACCATACTTCTAGACTTCTAGCACGTCTATCCAAAATACCCTATACAGAGCAAACTCTGAACAGCCAAACACGAGTAATGCTGTCACGTACCCACCTCTGGGCACCCCCCCCCCTTTCAGGAATTCATAATACTCCCTCCCCCACAGTCAGTGATGTCCCTCCAAACAAATGATGACACTAAACATCTCTCATATTAGATTGCCATAATTTAGCGAACAATACACACAACTTCAGAACACTAGCTTTAATAGATCTCTGGGCATGACCTACAATGGTGGTGGAATGTCTCTGGGTCACCCGCTTCTCGTAGGAAGGGATGGGGGGGCAACAAAGTAAGGTATATATATATATATATATATATAATAATTATATATACATATATATATATAATATATATATATATATATATATATTATATATATATATATATATTATATAATAGTAATATATATATATATATATATATATATATATATATTATATATATATATATATATATATAACTCAGGAATGGTTATCACCCTAACAATGGGACTAGCATCTTCATCCACCTTCTGACCTCTAAATCCTTCCTTCTTGAATTCTCAAGAAGATCATGTTCCTAGCCACAGGGGTTTCCAACGCTAGTCCTTTACTTTAACAATTACTGGTAGGATTTTTAGCCTATTAGTGGTATTAGCATCTTTCATCATTCTTTCTATTCTCTGCCAGCCAGATGATAGTGGTTTCTCACATCTTATTTTCAATGACAGTCCTAGAGTTCTTTCAAGCAAAAAAACAACAAAAAAAACAAAAAAACAAAAAAACAAAAGAAAAACTGAAGGTCTGGATACTAGCCCTGTCGCCCAGACTCTTCCCTTACATGATCCGCTTATGTTGATGCATAACCATAATCCACCAGATTATAATATATAGTATATATATATATAATATATATATATAATTATTTATATATATATATATTATACTTTATATATATATATATAATATATAAAATATATAATATATATATATATATATATATATATATATATATATATATATATATATATATATATATATATATATATATATAATATATATATATATATATATATATATATATATATTGGTATATAATATATATATATATATATATATATTAATATATATATATATATATATATATATATATAATATAAATATTAATATATATATATATATATATATATAATCATAATCTTTTGGTTAGATTAGATAATTATAATTTCCTCAACTAAATTACCCTATGGATGTATTTTTTTATTGCACATTAATTAGTAATGTATTTTAAATAATTTTTTTTATGTAAATTCTTTAAAAAAAAATGTTTACTTCAAGAAAAAACAAAATGAAATTAGAAATCGTTTATTAATAAGCTTATTAATAAGTTTATGAAGCATCACATAAGCTAGCTGTCTTCGCAGTCCTAGGATTGTATTTCTCTTAACTTCTCCAATTTTGTGTTTATCTGTTGTTCCAGTTTGATCTTATTGCAGACAAGACAAGATTCGGATTCTTTCAATCTTTCGTAGTTCCTGTTCATTTCTTAAATTTTTTCCTCCAATTCTTTTTCCTAACATAATTTTTCCTCAATTTTTTACTTCACAGTTTGTATTTCTCTTTCGACTTATGCTTTGTACTGCGCCAAGTTTGCGTTCATAGTCTGAAGTTCGTTAAAAATTTTTGTCTTTTCTTCACAGTCCGACAACATTTTGTTATATTCATCATCTAATTGTTTCTTTTCCTACAAACCTTGTGCTTTCGCTTCGCAAATTCTGTCCAACACGCAAGCCATGTGGGAGATATGTTTTTAATCTTCAATGATCTGTTAATTATGTCTATCTATTTCCTAAAATGTTAGAGCGTTCTTGTTGTTGAAGCACTCCAATTCCTCTTCTTGATGATTAATAGTGTTTTTCAGATTTTCCAATTCTTATGATAGCTTCTGACATTCACAATTTAAAAGCTTCATTTGATGGTAATATTTCTACTCCCCCATCAGGTACTCGTTATAGCAGTTAGTTATATCTTGACACTGTTTCTTGTGTTCTTCTTTCATCTACTTGCGAAGTTAAACGAGGGCAGAGTTCTTCTTTTACTGTTTCGTTAAAGTTTCCCTGACACGTTCGCATTTCTTTTTCAGCTAACTTACGACTTACTTGTTCTTATTAATCTGCTCATCTTTACCTGAAGCAGTTGAGTGCGCTTCCTGAACTGCTTTTGAATCTCTTTCTATCGAACGTTCCAGGTCTAACAACTGTTCTTGAGCAATATCCAACTAGTCCTTCTACACCCTGCATAATTCTTGCAACATTTTTTCAGAGGCGTCAACACGATTCTTCTCATACTGCAAAATTCTTGCTCTTTCCTCTTCTAAGCATATTTAAGTATCAATATCCTACGGAGCTTGAGGAACAAAAGATATTCCGTCTATATCGAAGGAGTTACAAGAACTTTTGGAAGATTTCTAGTAACAATTACTAGTAGATACTTTTACACAACTCATTGACGCAAAATAAAAATTTTTAAGAATTAAAATTTTTCAATCATGACTTAAGTACTATTACATCTTAAGAAGGTTACCAGTAACTAAAATAGGAACAAGTTAGCTTAACAAAATTGCAAAAATTAAAATTATTATTAATAATTAATATTTTGTCATTTTATACTGAAAAAAATATTTTAAATATTAATAAACCTGACAATGCTTTATATAGGTGTGAAGTTTAATTTTGGTAAATATGTTTATTTTATCATACTAAAGTAATAATAATAATAATAATAATAATAATAATAATAATAATAAATAATAATAATAATAATAATAATAATAATAATCATAAATAATAATGATAATTATTGATATTAATAAAATAATTATAATAATTAATAATAATAATAATAATAATAATAATAATAATAATAATAATAATAATAATAATAATAATAATAATAATAATAATAATAATAATAATATTTTGCATATATATATATATATATATATATATATATATATATATATTATATATATACTATATATATATATATATATAATATATATATTATATATATATATATATACTATATATATATATATATATATATATATAAATATTATATATTATATCACCACCTTCTTTCCCCAAGACTGAGGGGGGGGGGGTTAAAGGTGCGTAAACATGCACCGGAAACAGAAAAGTAGTAGAAGAATATGACATAAGTCGAAAAAAAAGTTCCAGCCTTTACCGTCCCCTTTATACCATTAGGTGAGAACTCGTCGCAGTCAAGAAAAATCCACCCTAGAACTTCAAGGACCGCGACGAACCCTCACCATGGCAAATCTCGTAAATGAGGGGATCATCCCTATTTCTCAGGTGGGCCAACAAACCAATACCCCCTCTCAAAACCCCGCCATTCGATCCTAGTTATGCAACCCTTCTTCTCGCCTCTGCCAAACTCACACTTATCTCCTCCAGGCAATTCCTTTGCTGACTCAATCCACCTTTTTCTTCGGTTTCCAGCCAGTCGATTCCCAGCACACTCTCACCACTATACAATCCGCTTAACCTACCGACTATCATTCATCCTTTCCACATGACCAATCATCTTAATATACTCTTATTTATTCCTCTTCTTACCCCTTTCTCACACTACACAACTCTCTAATTCGTTCACTCCTCATATTATCAATTCTTCTCACCACCTAACAAACCCCCTAAGATTGTCCATCTGAACACATTGTACTTTAGATCTATACCTCTTATTCCAGACCATAGTCTCACTACTATGCATTAACAAAGGTAACAACATACCCTCATGTAAGACCTCTAGCGCACTTCAAGACTTAGTCTCTTTACAATACATCCACCAAGAGTTTAATTGCACCAGCCACCTTCCTGCCATACACAACTTTCTACTACAAATTTTGCATCAATCCATTCCCTTTTCATACGCCAAGCATATAGTCCTAAATATTTTAACTAGACACTTGTTCCAGCTGCTCACCATCTAAAACATAACTTCACATAGAGGACTGTCCTCACCTCACAACCATACTCTTACTCTTATCTACGTTTATTTTCAATAACCCCTCCTTTTACACACCTGGCCAAATCTCTACAATCCTCTCAAACTCTCTTCAGATTGCCGATTGTCGATTCACCCCCCCCCCCATGAACCACATGGAATCTAAATAACTTCACGTTAAAGAACCCGAGATTATACAACCCAAGTGCTGGGACAGCTTCCTTCGCGTTTAACTCAAGGGTTTCGGGCCCCTACAATTGAGGCCCACAGTCATAGGCGGGCGAAAACACCGATTTTTTCCTGCACCCTCCACCCACGGAGAAGTGTGAGTGGACTGAATACTCATGCAGGTAAATCATCGGATGGCCCAGGGGCTGGATGGGGGGCAAAAAGGAAGGAAACCCTCTCGTCTAAGCAAGGAAAGTACGTAAAAGTTTAAGGGTTTAAAGGGACTAAGGGTGGGAATTTCAAAGAAAAAGAAATATAAAATAGCTTTCCATATTTCCCCCCCCCCCCCCTCTTATATATATATATAATAGTATATATATCCTCTATACTATATAT
>JABUQX010088637.1:0-14488 GCA_015478945.1 Trachelipus rathkii
TATGATCATATATATATATAATAATATATATATATAGATATAAATATACTAGCATGTATATATAATATAAATATATATTATAATAGATATTATAAATATAATATATATATATAGTATATATGTAGGTGTGTGTAGTGTGGTGAGGACTCTTACTGTTTATATTTATTCCTGAAATCGTGCGAAATCTTTTCGTTTTAAGTAAAATTCTTTTTCTATGAATAAAACGAAATTTTTGTTCTGATTTCTCTAATTTTCGCTCTTTCCCTCACTTTATATAGTTTACAATATTTGGCAATACTAACTTTATTTTTTCCCCCTACTTACCCAGTTCTTTCCGTCTGTTCCCCAGGTGTCTTGCCATCTGGTAAAGTTGAGTTCCTTATACAGACCTTTCGTTTTTAGTTCCGCTTTGGACTATTCCGACGGTATTCCTCCATATTTTGCTACTGCTATTGCTTCTGCCTCTGCCTCTGCCTCTGCCTCTGCCTCTGCCTCAGCCTCTGTCTCTGCCTCTGCCTCTGCTGTTCCTTCACTGTCGTCATATCATCTGGTAAGGTCGGATGTTTACTTTACTAAAACTTTTGATTATCATTCCTCTTTAGATGGTATTTCCCGGACTTATTCTTCCTTCTACACTTTCTACAACTTTTTATACCTAATATTAAAATGAGATTTATGTTCTCTTTGAACTATAATACTAAATTAGTGCCTAGTAACGAACTGCTGATGGAGTTCATCCTGTGACCCTTAGCACTTGTGTTTCTGATAATGCATCCTGCCTAGTGCCTATATAAGCTACTTATCAGTTTCTGATATTTTATTCCTGCTGAAAATATGCTCTTGTTCAACGTATACATAAAAAAGGAACCCTTGTCAATGTTTGAGCTGCTGTTCTTCCCAAGTTTTGAACCTGTTAAAATCGGAGACGTTAAAACATCTCAGGTCTTTTAATCTTATCTTAAATCAATATGACTTCCGTAAACAACGTTCGACTGACTAGATAACTCTTCCGTAATTTCTCCGACATTGGTCATCTGCCTGGAATAACCACTTATGTATTTTTTGTTGTTGTTAGTGTTTGCATAGCACATCAAAAGCTATATATAGATATAATATATATATATAATATATTATAGATAAATATATATATATATAGAGTATAGATTATATAATATATATAAAATATATAATATATAATATACTATATATTATAGTTTTTTTTTTTAATTTTTATAATAATATTATATATACTAAATATATATATATGTTAAATTTTTAATAATTTAATAACGTATAGCAAATTACATCTTTTCACCTCCAATATTGAAAAGAAATAAATTACGTAACAAAAATTAATTATGATATTGTAATAATTTGGTTAGTAAATTGAATAGAAGAAAAGGAATGCGATTTTATGTCAAAAAAAATTTTTTTTTTTTTTTTTTTTTTACATATTCCTCTAATTTTAAAAATTTCTAGAGTAAATTTCATTGGGCCAGTTACATATGTTTTATTAATAGTTATTAGTAATAAATATTTTAAAATAAGTATATAAAAATTAATTAAAATTTCCCATAATTTTTTCAAACTTTTCGCCTGAGTTATATGATGTGAGCTTATTTCAAAAAGTTAAAATATTGCTCTATTTATATGATCTGGTAAAATTGAAAATGATCAAAATTGAAAAACTTTAATCTCATTTTTTTTTTAACCATTTTTCTAGATGTCTAATTTATCTCCTCTAGTACGGTTCAAATTTTAACCATCAGCACAATGACTTTCCCCAAGTCTAATTGCAGAAATCTAGAAAAATGTTTTAATAAAAGTTGTGTAACTCTTTAAGTCCTATATAGATTTTTATAATTTTCATTAAAAAACATCAAATAAACATAAAAATAGATCAAATTTTTATAATTTTTGACAAATAAGCAAAATCTTAACTCAGCGAAAAGTTGCAAAAAAATCTATGAGGAAATTTTATTACTTATATATACTATTTAAAATATTTATTTACCCAATACATTTAATGAAGTTTCTAGCTCGCCCAATTATATCTAACCGAAAAATTTTATAAAAATCAAAAAATGAAAATTAAAAAAAAAAAAAAAAAAAAAAAAAAAAGTTTTTTGACATAAAAATCGCATTTTTTTCCATTCAATTTTAATAAAACAAAAATTATCTCAATCATAATTAATCTTTAGTTACAGTAATTTATTTCTTTTTAAAATATTGGAGAGTGAAAATTAATTTGCCTAACGTTATTAAATTATTAAAAATTTAACATATATATATTTTAATATATATATATATATATAATAATATATATATATATATATATATATATATATATAATATATATATAATAAGGATATATATATAATATATATATAATATTAAATATACTATATATAATATAATATATTATATAAGCTTTTATGTCGCTAATGAAAAAAAACAACAACAAAAAACATCAAATGTCATGAAGGTAATGACAAAAGGTCAGGAAGAAGATTACGGAAGAAGATTACATATTCAGTCGAACGTTGTTACGGAAGTCATATGACATTTAAGATAAATAAAAGAATCTGAATGTTTAACGTCCCCGATTTTAAACAGGTTCAAAAAACTTGGGAAGAACAGCAGCTCAAACATTGACAAGGGTTCCTTTTTTATGTTTTTTATGTTGAACAAGAGCATATTTTCAGCAGGAATAAAATATCAGAAACTGATAAGTAGCTTAGCAGGGTGCATTATCAGAAACAAAAGTGCTAAGGGTCACAGGATGAACTCCATCAGCAGTTCGTTACCAGGCACTAATTTAGTATTATAGTTCAAAGAAACATAAATCTCATTATCAATATAGTATAAAGAAAGTGTAGAAGGAAGAATAAGTCCGGAAAATACCATCTAAAGAGGAATGATAATCAAAAGTTTTAGTAAAGTAAAAATCCGACCTTACCAGATGATATGACGACAGTGAAGGAAAAGCAGAGGCAGAGGCAGAGACAGAGGCTGAGGCAGAGGCAGAGGCAGAAGCAGAGGCAGAAGCAGAAGCAATAACAGTAGCAAAATATGGAGGAATACCGTCGGAATAGTCCAAAGCGGAACTAAAAACGAAAGGTCTGTATAAGGAACTCAACTTTACCAGATGGCAAGACACCTGGGGAACAGACGGAAAGAACTGGGTAAGTAGGGAAAAAATAAAGTTAGTATTGCCAAAAAATGTAAACATATAAAGGAGGAAAGAGCGAAAAATTATGATGAAACAGAAAAAAATTCGTGTTATCATAGAAAAAGAATTTTACTGAAAACGAAAAGATTTCGCACGATTCAGGAATAAAATATAAACAGCAAGAGTTCACTCACACACACACAAACACACACCACAGTTATATATAAAATAATATAATATAATATATATATATATATACAAATATATATGATATAGATTATATATATGATATATAATAATATATATATATAATATATATTTTTATATTAACATTTCTGTTTTTTTAGTTGTTTTGTTTGTTCTTTTTTTTTTGTTTGTTTTTCTTTTTTTTTTTTTTTTTTCTTTTGTTTTTTCTTGTTCTGTTTTTTTTATTTTTTTAAAATTGCGATGACTAATGGACATAAAGAATAGCAAATTAATTATAATAATTGACGCATGGATTAATCGGTAATTATGACAATTATGAAGATGAATGCACTCCGGACCTATATAGATCACAACACTCGCATATATATATAATAATATACTATCATATATAATAAGTATATAAATATTATATAATATATATTATATATTATATATACATATAATATATATATAATATATATAATATATATAGTATATATATAAATATTATATATATATATAATATATACTATAGATAATATAAAGCGTCTACCTTTTCTGCCAAAAAACTACGACTACTACTACTACTACTACAAACACAATATAATAATAATACATAATAATAATAATAATAATAATAATAATAATAATAAGAAAATAATATAAAAATGAAGTCCTCCCTTTGGGTCAGTTATGCCAATGAATGACCAAACGTATTATTATTATTATTATTATTATTATTATTATTATTATTATTATTATTATTGATTATTAGTATATATATTATTATTATTATATTATATTAATTATATTTTAATATTTATTATTATTATATAAATTATTATATTATTATTTATTATTATTATTATTATTATTATTATTATAGACATTTTATTTTCATTTACCTATTGTAAAAATAAAAGCTATACCAATACTTTATTAGGCCAATAAATATTCTAATTATATTTTTCTCATTAACAGAGTTATCAACACACTAAAACCTGGATCAATCAAAAAAATTCAAACTTCCAAAATGGCATTCAAGTGCATGGAAAATATCAATGCCTTTGTAGAAGGTGCCAAGCAGTGTGGGGTGCCACCCGAGGAAACATTCCAAACTGTTGACCTGTGGGAAAAGCAAAATCTTAACTCAGTTGTCATCTGTATCCAATCTTTAGGAAGAAAGGTAAAAAATTTCATGTTTTATAGGTTATTATTTTCTTAAAGGGCTATATTGGTTTTTCTTTCTAAGCTTCACCGTTTTTTTTGACAGTAGCTTTTCTTGTATATTTTTTCTTTTTGTTTTTACAATGGCCTATCTGTATTAGAAAAGGCTTCGTTGTTTTAATTTTGGATTTAAGAATTTTGAAAGTGATGATAAAAATACAGTTGGTCCGTAATTAATTAGCATCAAGATGATGAAGAGAAAAAAAAATCTAACCAAAAAGTCACAATTTAATCCCATGCAGTGTCCTCAACATTTGTAGCATCTAATTTAAGAAATCTTCACTTAGCATTTATCTGATTTCATAATTTCATCAAAGTAGCTGACACACAAAGATATATCGGTTTTCTCATTTGTTAAAACAGGGAATTACCTTGAGGACCCTTTCCACATCCCGATTTTGAATAATTTGTGCTAATCACCATATGCAAAAAAAAAAAAAAAAAAAAAGTCCTATAATTCCTATTATTGTGATCTGGTTCTTTATCCCTTACTTATTCTATTCAGAATCATCTGTTCTTCTCAAAATTAGCTTCTGGAAGCAGATTAATAATATCGTTTTTATAATTGGAACTATATAATCAAGATTTATTTCTACTTTTGTAGCTCTTGAAAATCAATTTATGTGTATATCAAGTATGACCCCTCTCAAAGAAGCTTTAAGAAAAAAATTCCACGATTAACAAGATATAACTCAAGTTGAGTGTGTTATTAAAACTTGAATGTGGCATCTCTTCATTTATTATGCTTGTAACCAGAATATGAACACCACCAAAACCCCTGTCTGTACACTAAAAAAAAAAAAAAAAAAAAACAAAACATTTGATCAAAGTCCCTTGTTCCCAGCCTGACTGTAAAAGGTCGCCTAAACAATGTAATTAAAATTTTAATTAATCTCTTTGTCTCATTTCAAAAATTCTATAATCTTCGCTCTGGTGCTTAATAATGTTAACACATTAGTCTTCCTCTTGCGCATTTATATCGGAAGTAATTACCTAAATCTTCTACCCTACATCTGGGTTAAAACAAATGCAAATCTTTTATGGCATTTTTCTGCTGACGATTCTGACTCTGAATACTTACAGACAATATAAAATGAAACTTCACAAATTTCAGTTTTTCTTCCATAACAAAATAAACAAAGTAAACTGCAACAGTATTAATCACCAAGCAAACAACCATTTAATAGAAAAATATAAAAAGATTTTCGCCAAAAGAAAACGGATCAAAATTGAAGCTATCGCGAAACTAATGGTAGAATACCAACAATAATTATTACAATTTAAGAATTTTTTTAAATTGTTATGGAACCTTCAAAGGAGCTTCAGATAAATCAAAATATTGACACTTCAAGAACTTCAAAGCTGTTGAAATCATTAACAAACATCAAATTTGCTACAGGTTTAGTAATGACATCATCTTTTCTCTCCATCTTACATTACATACCACACTACCAGTTCCGTCACTAAACATATCAACTGCTGTTGATCACAATGAAAATGGTGACATTTGTATAGAAAGATTTTCACTCAAATATCAATTCCAGAATCAGAAAAACAAATTTCAAGAATTTTTGAAGCTGCTAAAAAACTTTTAAATTCTGTTTAATACATATAGTGATAAAAAATGCTGTATTACATTTCGAGGATTAAATACAGTTTGAATTTAGAATAAAACTTTCATCTCTGAACCACTATTTAGAAAGATGGTAAAACCGATACCACGTTGTTATTATTACCATTGTTGTTGAAAAATAAATAGTTAATATTGATAATATTTAATATCCCGTACGTTATTATTATTATTATTATTATTATTATTATTATTATTATTATTATTATTATTATTATTATAATTATTATTATTATTATTATTATTATTATTATTATTATTATTATTATTTTATTATATATTATATTATTATGATTATTATTATATATTATATATAATTATTTTATTATCCTTTATTATTATTATTATATTAATATATTATTATATTATATTATTATAATATATTTATAGTATTGTTGATGAAAAATTAGATTAAAATAATTCTTTTAAAGGCTGGAAACTTCAAAATCAACCCAACTTATTGGACCAAAAGAACAGAGAAGAACGCAGGACTTCTCAAGGAGCAACTTCGCGCCTCCAGAGAGTATCTTAACCTCATACTTTCGAACAAAGGCAGCCAGACTGGAATGTCTTTGAAATACTCATCATATGAGTTGAAGAGAGACTACAATACAAAACTGGGATGGCAAATATTGAAACTCCGCAAAAAAAAAAAATCGCTAAGCTGAACCACAAAATTACGTCCGCACCAAAAAAAAAAACGAAAAAACAAGCCCTTCGTTTCGTTTTATATAAAAAGAATACATTAAAATAAAGGATTTAGCCAACCGATACAAAACACAGAATATTAAAAACAATGACAGTTTACCAATAAATATATATAAATATACCAATAAACAATAATTTCTATATATAAATATTTATACTATCTCCAAAAAAACTCTTAATATATTTTAATCATAAAACTTCATACAAAAGAGTACGTGACTTGGTTGCCCATTATTGTAATGATTAAAAAGTAATTTATTTAAATAATAATAATAATAATAAATAAAATAAGAATAATAATAATAATAATAATAAAATAAAATAATAATAATAATAATAATAAGAATAATAAAATAATAAAATAATAATAATAAAAAAAAACTTCCGTCTTTCTATTTTGGACAATAGAATAATTATTAAATAAATTGTTATAAATTAATTATTATTTATTTAAAAGATTTGTATAAATCAAACCCTAAAAGAACAATAAAAAATTTATTAAATAAAATATTTAAAATTGAAACTTTATCATTATACAAAACGGATTTTTTATAAAACTTTTTTTTGAAGTTGAGGTATTATTAAATATAAAATATAAAAATAGGTATTCAAAGATTTTTTAAATACAATTAAAGTACTTAAAAAAAACTTAATTAAAATACTATGTCTAAATTTAATAATTTCTAAATCAAGAGATAATTAAGATGCCTAAAAAAATCTGTAAAAAAGATATTCTTATGTATATATTTATTGTTATAAACAGTAAAAAAGTTATTTAAAAAAAAAAAACAGCTATTTATAATTAATATATGATCTATAATTTCACACAATTAAGGCACTTAAAAAATAAAATTGATTAAGATACTAAAAAAACTTATAGAAAGTAATTAAACTTATATAAAATTTTGTAAATCTAAAAGTATGATTGAAGCACAGATATTTCATACTGGTGATAAATTAATTAAAAAACTCGACTTATTAAAGTATTAGTAAAGTTATTTAAAAAATGTTATAAACGTATGATTAAAGTTACATAAAAAAAATTAAAGTTATAAAAGTAAGATTTTGCTATTTTTGCTGCCTAGAAAATTGATGAGTTGAAGTTCCGCCGATGCAAGTGCGTTATAAGTTGAGCTCACTACATTATTTTCAGCTGAAACTATGCAACCACAAACTAAATCTAATAATCGTCAAATTATCTCATACCAAGGGTAATCATGAAGCGTAAATGTATATATGTTCACCACTGCAAATCCAAATGCGCAATTAACAATAATAAATCATAAATTAAAGTGACGCTCAAACCAAGGGAACGCAAATTTAAGGACAATATTCCATATATTGGTTGATTGTTTCGGTTCAGTGTCCTTGACTTCCATGCCTTTAAAGTAAACAGCCTAAAAGAGTAATGGTTCGGCGAGCGATTATTGATCCGGAAAGAGCAGTTTGTGCTCGCGAATTGTTTCGTTACTGGTCTTGCGCTTTTAATTCTGATTACTCGGAAATAAAAAACTATAAAATTGATTCTTTTACCGAAATAAACAGTTTGATCAAACCAAAAAATTAGATTGGTCCTGCATATGGATTAATTATTAAGTGTACCGGAATCCGGTCGCCGGAATTTACATTTTTCCTTTCACGTTCCGTGTCGGAATTGTAAAAATTCCGCCGTAAACCGGAAATCCCACTCCTGAAACACGTTGAAAATATTGTGAATGTGGTGAATGGTAAAAGAAAAACTGATTCATCATATGGCAATATTTTAAACGTTTCCTCAAAAAAATTCCCCTTTGAAAAATGAAAAATTTCTCTGAATATATGGAGGAGACTGGGAAAGGAGAGTAATGTTGGGCATACTGCTAATTCCGAAATTTAGCTTTGTCACTTTCCACCAATTAAGCAATTTTTCTTTTCCCAGAGATTGATTTTTCTGGTAAAAAATTTCAATTTCTTTAAGAATTTCACTATTTGAAGAGCCACTGATTTTGTTTTCCTTGTTACATTACTGACTCGCTGGCACTTTCACTTCATCAAATTATAAAACTAAGTACTTGCAGCAAGTTCTTTTCTTATGCTCCTATATTTGAGGTACTTGGCAATCTAAGTTTATTGTAAGATTATTCTAAAATGACTCATCGCCTGAACCTTCTTCGTACTGCTACTACATATAATCACTTCTACCTTCAATTATTTGCATAGTTCTTCAAGCTCCATTTTTCTACTCAATTCTCTTATTTCATTAGAAAATAAAATGTTTAGTTATCTTGGTCTACTACAGGATTGAAAACAATGATGCGTGTGTTGATATATGCCTATTGATCCTTCCATTCCTTTTATCATAATCTAAACTCTAAGCCTTTCACCTCTTCTTATTATCTCTGCTTTGCATCCTCAGAGGTTGAGAATATGCTGGGAAGCTCAAATATGATTAGAAATGATTTTGCCCGTATAGTTCCGTAACCATGAGAAATGGTTGCAAACTCTCCAGAATATTTTCAAGATTTGCCATTTATTAGCAGTCAAACCTTAAATGATTGAGGAAAAAGGAAATATAAAACTTGCAGAAGCAGAGGATTGGTACATAATTAATTCTAGAATCAAATATGTGCTATCCACCTTGTATTAACATCTTGAATTGACATAAGTGGGCTTGCAAGATGTATCCAAGTCTCTTGTATCTTTTAAGTTAATTACAGCTCAAAACCTGGAATGATTGAAATGTGTAATCGAGAAATTCTACATCTTAAAGTTAAATCACACTGTTCTCTGAGAAAATAATGCATCTTTAATAAATTGAAGTTATGAATAAAACAAAGAAAAAACGGTATCCTGCTAAATCAGTTCCAAGTTTCATGTATATGCTTCATCGCGAAGCATCAAATGCGATTATTAGAGAATTTCTCAAATATCATGCGTAATTCAAAACTCATATATTTAATTCCAGAATGAGAACCTGGAAATACTTCAATGGATACACAGTCCAGTTTCAAACTCCTGGGGTAACCAGAGTCAGTTAAAGAATAAAGACGTTTGAATTATTAGCATCTCTATTATATCTGTATAAATTAAATCTGATCAGCCTAGACCTCAATACGCGATTCTCAATTCCTGTATGAAGTGTACATTTTCTCTACAAAATATTTGCTACTAGGAATAAGATATTTTGAAGATGGCCAATAAGTTCTATGAATCCCTTCTCTTCTGTGACTGTGAATGGCTGGTTACTACATTGCGATAAAAATTCATTATTTTCTGTGATTTGGCGTCATTGATATGAATCTTTTGGAGAAAAAACTCTCCTCAAAACTCACTTATTTCACGCTTGGATCTATTGCTCTTTTGTGCTTTCTCTAGAAAATACAAGACTCCTTTTACTATTAAAATTTTTGGACTTCCTATATTCTCTATCCAATGATGATTTCCATATTCATAAGTGCTGTACAGAATATAAGATTTTAGTGAAAGTTATATAAAATATTTTTTTACATTTCTTTATATAGTTAAAGAAAGTTCACAAGAAAAGGAACCGCACGAATTTTTTTTGTGATTCCGCTAATCGGTTCCGCCGAACTGAAAATTTCATTCCTTTACACCCCTAATTAATATTTAATTAAAGAAACTAACATTTATCAAACATTCTAATTACTTCAGACTGATATCATTGCCCTAATGGCAAAAACTACAAATATGCCAAAAAATATCATAGTCATTTATTTCTACACAATAATATAAAAAGTGAATCACGTTCGTTAATGAGGTATGACATTAGCTAGTATCAGGTGCCAGAGTGAGGATATCAGTGGATAGGATAGATAGAGAGATTGATTTCACAAATGAAAGAAAGGATGTGTAATTGTGCAATGTGGGTACAATTCATATTGAAAATATTTGTGTAAAAAATAATATAAAACACGAATGTACCACGTGTTAATAGGATGACATTAATCTAGGCGAGATTTTATTTATATCAGAAGAGAAAAGCTAGTGGAAGAGGTGCAGTGAATTCCCTGGGATTTTGGCCGATGAATGTTTATAATGGCGCAGTGCGTACAGGCAGAATGGGGACAGAAGGGTCATATACGAGTGTGTGTTAAAAATGCATGAGACGGCGATTAGACCAAAAAGCCGCCAAATGTCGTGAGGGTTTGTTCTTGAATTAGTTCATATTACATGAAAATATTAGGTTTTTTTGAGATTGTGGAGCAGTATCATAGAAAGCAAACTTCTGGTAAATAAGATCTTTTAGGCCAGCAGATAAGGAGTTCACACGCTTGAGATGTCTTATAGGTGTTGGGCCCTGTGAACTACAATTTATCACAGTAACCCGAATCATTTCTGTATAAAGTTTTGGGAGTAACTAGATAATACGAAAGCAAATTAATAACTACTATATAAACTTAGTAATGTTTGTGAGGTGTATGGTTTGTAGATAGCATTAACAAGTCCTAAGAAAATATACAAAAAGAATATTCTAATAATAAAGCAATGGTAACAGAGTATAATAGGTGGGGGAGATAAATCAATAATTGCTAGTGTTTGTTACACAAAAGGTGTCTAAATATAATAGATTGATATAGACGCAATAAAATATACACGCCTCATTTCCGAGTCTATCAACATTGTTCTTATACAACAATTCTGCACTCCATCCTCTCTCTCAGTCTCTAGATACAGATCCCCAAAAAGATGAGCTGATCTACCATATACCATAAATGAGTAATTCCAAGACACCTCTATTTGCATAACTGAGGCTTATGGGTTAATCTGAATCCGGAAATCAATAATATATGTGAGATAGACCTCCCTTAATATATGGAATATTGAAACAAGATACGGATATTCACTATTATTATTATAATACCTATAATATAATATATAAGCATATGCACATACTAGTATTGTTATGAGATATTGGCCTTTATTTAAAAGCAAATTCATATATATATATATATATCATGTATGTATATATATATATTCATATTATTTAAAATTAATCATTATAGATATTGAATATATGAATGTAGTATAACAGAAGCTATTAAATACAATAAATTAATTATATAGAATAATATATAGGCTACTGAAAGGCAATGGTTTTAGGGAGCTAAGATGACATTTTGTGCCTGGGACGGACCTCCCAGTTTTCACTCTGGCCAGATCAAGAATTAAAGGAACAGGCGGAAATTGGTTGAAAAGAAATTGAGACAGCACACAAGATGCCACAGCACCTAAAAAATGGGGACATGATAAATTTGGAATTTACCAAGCCGCATTTTGAACCGCATAAATAAGCACACCCAAAATGTAGCTTTTTTTTTTTTTTTTTTTTTTTTGCCCCTTAAAAACGTTGAATGTAAAGAATGTTCCTGGTGTTTGATATTCTCATTTTTGTTTCTCAAACGGTTTCAGAATTTTTTTTCCAAATTTTTCAATAAATTTTTTCAGGTTTTTTTTGAACTAGAATGGGGGACCAGTAAGACATTCTTGGCATGCTCAACTCCAGAAATATTTTTCCTTATCACCGGAGAACGACAATGGAAACGGAAGAACGCGCCATCTGTTGGCACTTTTCCTTCGATAGTGTCCATTGTCGTAAAAAAAAAGTAACAACAGAAGTTTCTAGCTTAGTTTCACAGTGAATTATCGGAGGCTTATATGCATAATTGAACCCAGCTATGTGCCGTGTATAGCCTAGGGGGCCGGTGCACTGTTATTCATAGGAACGAGAGATCTTATATTGCGGCGAGTATCTCATGTCTGACCAGTATGTATCTCGAAGCTGAGGTTATCGATCTTGTCATACAGAAGACGATCATATATCAACAGACATAAGGATCTGGCAGGCGTATAATACGCAGAGCCTGAGTCTTCCTGCATGATCCGACGTCAACTCATTTTACCTGAATAAGATATGACAGGCCCGAGGAGCATCAGGAGTAATTCTATATTGATCGCTTCACGGTCGGAATGTCAGTTGCACCGACGTCCTTAGCGGTTGTATCGATACGTCATCACATCGTGATATTATATCCCAAACGAAGGAATGCGATCAAAGTCTGAGATTTGCGTTGAGTGCTTTTGATATACTCTACGCGATGGGATTACTTAGAAGTATATGAAGATCACACCACTATAGTGCTCATCAGCAATACTACGGTCCCTCTATTGCTCAAAAGTCAGCACTGCACATCATAAATGCATTTTTATCGCTCCTGTCCGATGGTTACCCACATCGCCAGGTCAGCAGTGCCAGAAGGTTGCTGTTCAGACGATTGCTTTAAGACAATACACTCCGGTACCTAGTAGAGATATTTAATATGTATTTGTTTTCTTGTATCTGTTTGGCGTCATATGTGGATATGATAATTGTTTCAGGATTTATGTAGTGTATTAATCTGTATCGTCCGAGGAGGGAGGTGAGCATCCGATTTTATAATGTGGACATAAGGTTTCTTTTGTATTAGAAACGCTGCCTTAAGTTTTTGGAATTTGTATCTGTGTTTGGGACCCCAGCGAGCAGGAACGTACACATTTATTCTAGTTTTCATCAAAACTAAAAATTGTGTTTTGGGAATTTAAAAAAAAAAAAACTTTCATCTTGCTTTGATGAAAATGAACAAAAAACAGAAAAAAAAAAAAAAAAAAATTTATCTAATAGTAAAAAGGTGCTAGTCTCGCCCAACATTATACAAGATCTCGCGGACAAGCTTACAAGATCTACCCACCCTATGTGATCATGCGGGCCGCGAATATGCAGTGCACCCAGCGAATCGGATAAGTAGAAACTATAAAAAAAAATCTCCACAATATTTTTCAACAATTTTTATTGAACACGATTAAATTTTTGAAAAAGTGAATATTGATATATTTTTTTTTCTACTTATCCGAATCAATCATCAATTTTTCTTGTCTAAGCACCATATATGAACATTACCTCTTGTGTTTTTTTTACTGTTAGATATTTTTTTTTGTATTTAGAATTCCTACACGTCAAAACAATGTTTTATTATTAGATAATTCCAGCATTTTTTTGTTTTTTTTTTGAAAATTTGCTGCAATCTCAATTCAAATCTAGTGCAACTTCCTAGAAGTCAAAAAGTAAAAAATGGTGCCAAATCCCGGACTACAATAAAGTCCTGATAATTTTTAACCTCTAACGCCCTAAAAAAGAAAAAAAATTATCGCAATTTTTTTCCATTTCAAAAATAAAAAATAAAAGGGGGGGAAACTGGACAACGCCTGAGCACAAAACTCAAAAAAATATCGAAAAAAAAGTACCAAGAACAGTTTGTTTCGAATAATGGATGCCCTATCTATGCCAATATTCAAGTTTGAAGTCATTTCGGAAAAAATTCTGGAAGTTGCATTACAAAGAATGTCAAAAAAAAAATGAAAATTGAAAATTTTGAAAATCTTGAAAAAATGACAACAGACACCGAAAAACACCGGGAAACAACGTTAGAGGGCAAAAAAAGCTAATTTTGGTGTTTATATAGGGTTAAATCGGCTGAAAATTCCGAATTTTAATGTTCCATTTTTGGTGGTGTTAAAACCTGGGAGGGTCC
>JABUQX010088638.1:0-17500 GCA_015478945.1 Trachelipus rathkii
AGAGAGATTCTACAGAAACCCTCATATCTAAACACAACCCCAGAATGCCAAACCCACACTCCTTCAATTCCTCATCAAACTTTCTTCAGATATCGCCACACAAAACCAAATCATCAGCATGCAATAAGCAGGCACCCTACTCTCTTTCATTCTCCACTAGTTCACACCTTCTCCTACCATGCTAATCATTTCGTTCATAACCCAATCCATATACAAATTGACTGCAAGGAGACATAAATATACTTGCCTCCACTACCAACACATGTATGGAAATAATTTCCTCGCTAGATCGTCAAATTAACTTACTTATCAACTAAATCGACCTGAACCAGCTACTTCACTCATCGACAGTAAACACATGCAACGGTCTATTCTGAGAAGACTAGCCCTATCATCATCACACGATATAAATAAATCAATACACACGAATATGCACGTCAGACGTATTATCTAGATGCCAGCAAGAGCTTCCGCGTAATTAATCCTGTCAATCCGCAATGCTGTCAGCTCCCATAAATTTAAATACAGATTATTTATGGTTAATTGTACTACATTTCTACTCAATTACAGGGAACATCCCCATATTATATGCTGTTTAAGTGCTTGAATACGAAAAACTATCTCACATACCTCTAACAGTACACCCACATAGTTCTTAAGTGCAACCTTGGCTCTTCGACATTAATAAATCACTCTTCAGTCACTCAACGAAATCATTCAACCAAAATACCAGAATATATATCTTCCCTACAACACTCAATAAACTAGTTCCACTTACTTTTCTTAACCTTATATAAGGGTACTATTGCTGGTCTCCTTCAATCCTTTGGAACTATACCTTCCCTAAACGGTTTGTTACACAACTTGCACGTCTAGTCAATCACAATCTCCCCTCCATTCTTGATCATTTCACCAGTAATTCCACTCTAAACCTACTTATTTACTATTCTTCAACCTCCTCCTCAAAATAACAACTACTTGACCATCAAACCCACACACATCACTATCAATGTTATGAAGATTTTCGAAATGTTTCTTCTACACTCTCCTCTCATCCATCTCATTATTCACGAAAGCACCATCCTTATTCATTATTTTATGAGGATTCCCCTTACTCTTTTTCTTAATCATATATGTAAGAGTTAGTGAATTGTACATTTCGATGAAATGATGTCTGTATTTATGCCAGCTCCCATTATTGATATTTAAAAATATCTCATTACAGAAATAAATATTTGCAAAAAATAATTTAATTACGTTGAGAAATGAAAAATTAATATAAAACTAAAATAAATTGTAATTCATGACAGATGATGAATTTTTTACCAATGTGAATCCAATAATTACACCACTGGTCGCATGAATGGTGAGCGCAACACTGAGCTTCTTCATTTTCATGGTGAGGGAACAATAAATCGCGCCCGCCAGAGTGGAGATCAAGTTTGTTTCCGAAAATCTGACTAAGAGAAATAAAATTAAAATATCTTCAAACTACGATTATTTAGCTTATAAAATATTAATGTTATTTTATCACAAAAGGCAACGCCTTTAAAATCAAATTCAGAAATTTCTTTTGTCATGGAATGACAATGCACATTATCTAATAACCTAATCTGCTTTAATCTGCCTTGATCATAGTACACTATGTAACTTTTAATTTAGTGATGGGACGATGAATCAGAACGGACATAGAGAATCGTAAGAATTGGCAATTTTTCTGCAATCTGCACCAAAATCGGATTCAGAAAAAGAATTTTCTGTTAAAATTTGTATCAGAATCTGAAATCATTTTGGTGTTCTACAATGGATAGGAATCGGCATCGAGAATCATACAGTAAGAATCTGCAATATTTTTGGAATTTACACTTGTATGGAATAAGTTGATTTATGTTGAATAAGCTGATTTATATCAAGTTTATTGATTTAAAACTCAAAGAATAAAAAAGAAGAAAAACAAACGAAAGTATTCAGAGTAAATATTGGGAAATGTACAATGCTAATCTGATAAGGCCAAATAATCCAAACAGGTGATGATAATCAATGATTTAAAATTAATATAATTTCGTAATAATGAATAATATCGTAATATAAAGGAGAAAAAGATAATAAAAAAGAAAAGAAAGAAAAGTCAGAGAATTTAATGTTTTTTTTATGTTATCCTAGATATTAAATCTAGCCGACTGAAAAAAAAATTGAAGACTTTACCAGAAACTGGCCAAAACAAGTAACTTAAAATATCAAGATACATAAGCCTTGAACTCATTCAAGGTAAAAACACATGAAATTATAGAGAAACATGATATAGTCATATCATAAGAAAGTAAGAAATATATATAATTTTTTTTTTTCAAGGCTTAAAATTTTTGATCCAAAACACTTATTTGAATTTGGAAGAGAGTACCCATAAACAAAATCAGAAGGAAACCTTTTCAAATGTAAACTTCATATTAATATTAGTAAGTGATATTAAGTAACAGTATTAATACTAAAGATTAACGCTAGTTAGAAAAACTTATTATTTAAACTTCAAACCTGGTGGGAGGAAATCTTGAATTAGGATAGATAGATTGTCAAAGAAAGATTTTTTCCTTTTCTATTTTTGCAATTATAACAAAAACTAAAACGGTCTTTAATTTATTCCAAGAATCGTGAACACCGCTAGTAATTCTTCATCGTTCGAGAAATAAAAATAAAATCTAGAAATTGAATAACAACAAAAGAATAAGAAAAAGATAAATAAAAGGATTAAAATATTTAATAACAATAAAATAAAGGAACACATTGATCCCAAAAAAGCTGTTCGACAAGTGGAATTGATCTATCTTTCTTTTCTTTTGCTAAGCAGAAATTCTTCTATCTAAATCTCCTCCGCAAACTCAATTTTGTCTGAATATACCTTTTCCCTAACCCTCCTCACTACATCCTTTCATTCTTCAATCAGGAGACTCTGTTTACTCCTTATAAAGCCCTTAAATAGATAAAGAATTATTAGCCCTTATATTCTTTTAATATATATTATTTGTTGTAGTTTCCCTTAGTAAAATTGTGTATTTTATAGTATTGTATTTTCCAGGATAAGAAAACCAAAGAATTTAATAAAATTTTACTGAAAGTAAATATTATCTAGTTCGAAATCGATTTAATTATAAAAATAATTGAAATTAGTAGGACAAAATAAAAAGGTAGTAGTAGTTCCGAGCTGTTAATAGAGAAGGTGAACAACACTGATAACAGATAAGAAGTAAAAGTGAATTGAACAAGATCAGCAGAGTAAAAGAGGAAGATAGTAAATCAGTAATAAAAATTTCTACAGGTAGTTAGTAAAAGATTAACGATAATTGTATATAAAATGAAGTAAACTAATAGAAAAAGTTCAAGTTGATAGGATAACTAAAATTGATTATTTTATAGATTCAAGTATTTAAATCATCTATTATATTGAAGTGTCTTTGAAATTATTATTCTTAATAGTGGGAATTATTAAAAATAGAGAGTACAAATAATAATGAAAAAGTTCAAACAATACATATGGAAACTTACATAAGGTAAATAAAAATCAAAAATGATTTTCTTTTTAAGATTGATGCAACTTCATCTATCAGAGAAATAATTGTTGCTGAAAAGAAACAAAGGCAGATTGCATCCATAAACTTTCAAAGGTGGGTTAAAATTGACATTATGGTTATAAATTTAGAACAAATGAGTAGAACAGATGAGGAGAAGGAAGAAAAAAAATCTAAAATAGTCATGAAATATAAAAATAAATCAAAATAATGCACAGACACATTTGTAAATACCATGTATAACTTAACTAATTACAGTTTTCTATTAGATTTTTACAATGCCCCAACTTTTACTTTTTTGAGGAGGGATGAAAATATTTTTTTCTGGATTTTTTCCATTCCGAAATATTTTTTTTTACGTTTGAGAATTCTTGTTAGTTCTAAAAAAATATCACTTTGATAAATTAAAAAGAACTGGAATTTTAAATAAAACAAAAGATAAGGAAAAATAAAGTATTGTTAGAGTAACTTTTCTTTTTTTTCCTACAGGTAACCACCCCTCATTGGCGGAGACCTTTTCGGGGAGGAGGCAAAAATATGAATAAAACAAACAAAGGAAAACCAACTCAACTGCAAGACTAACACAAATCTCTGAGGTAAGCGAAGTCGGACTACTTAAAAAAGAGTGAAATTAAATGCAGCAGGAAAAACAGATGAAGGTATAGAGTTCCACAGAAGAGAGGTGGCTGGAAAGGAGGTACCACAACGAACAAGCCTGGGGTTCCCAATATTTACAAAGAATTTATGAGAAAGCAGGGCGCCCCTTGTGCTACAAGGGCTAAGTAATGTTGGTGGAATGCGAGAGATCAAATACCTCGAGCATCTATAGTAAAGAGATAGTGCACCAAAGTCACTTCGCAGAGATAGAGGGTCAAAGGAGTTTGAAAAGTAGGGGACAATTTAGTAGTCCTTTAGCTTTAGACTCAACCCTACCCAAAAGGGTGGAACCAGAGCCCCACCAAATGTGAAAACAGTACTCCTTACAAGGACGGATAAACCCCTTCTATAACTGGAATAAATGTTCGGAACCATTGTAATATGAGGTTCCAAGATAATTTATTGTTTATGGTCACACCAAGAATGTCTATGTTGTCTACAGGTAAGACGGGAGAAGCCGTCGAAGGAGATACGAAAGTTCGGAGGTGTTTTTAAGAGGGAAATGTGAAGAAGTTGTTTTTAAAGAGATGAATTTCACATGCTTGAGGGGACCTTAATGGGAGATACCATCCAGATCGGCAAGAATAGAATCGGAAAACTGAAGTCGAGAAGCAACAGGCTGTACCTTAACTAATAATCTTAACATTAAGTTTCAGAAGTTAAATATATCTATTTTACTAATCGAAACCAATAATAGCCACTTATATAAATAGATTCATCATCAAAACAACACAAACCAAAACCAACATTCTCAATAATTCAAAAAGAAATACTAACTGAAGAAGACCTAAACTTAATGATTATGATATCATCATCTACCTTCTTTCTCCAGATTTGGGGTAAGGTGTGCAACATACACCGGAAACAGAAAAGTAGTAGAAGAACATGACCTAAGTAGAAAGGAAAGCCCCCCCTCCCTATTATCACCTATATACCCTAAAGTGATGGGTCGCCGCAGTCCAAAAAAAATCAACCCTAGGGCTTCACAAGACTGAGACGGACGATCACTGTGGTATCTCGTCAATGTGTGGTTCATCCCTTGGGCAAGGCCCACAACCATACCCCCTCACAAAACCACGTCAATTCACTCTTATCATGCACCTTTCTTCTCTCCTCTGCCACACACTCATTCCTTTACTGAATAAATCCACCTTTTCTTCGGTCTCTCAGCCGGTATTTCCCCAATTGAATTATAGTACAAAATTATAAAAAAAGAAAAAGGAAAATAAAGAAAAATAGAACTTTAAAAAGTGGGTTGTTAATTATTATTAACTAGTGGGAACAAGTTGGAACCAAAAATTCTATATACAATCTTCTAAAACTTAACCTCACATTCTTGTATTAATTGGAGTTCTTCGGGAAGAATTGAGTGGTGCACAAATAATTGAACTCCAGCATCTACAAGTTAAAATTGACTTCAATTACAGGTCAAAAATAGGCAAGAAACACCATCATCCTTCCAAATTTATTTTCTTAATGTGAGGTCTGTTTTCAGAGGCTGCCTTCGAATATAACACATCTAACACTCACTCACCACTACATTGACATCAGAAATTTGTTATAATCAGCATTGGAATAGGAAAATATTTTGGCATCATCCCATCACTAGTTTAATAATTATACCAACTGTCATTTTTTTATTATCAATATTAATAAAAAACAAACAAATATCCTCACCTAGCCATTACAGAACATTCAATATGCCAACCAGGCCTTCCTTCGCCCCAAGGACTCTTCCAAGAGAGGAGATCGCCTACTTTGGTCCCTTTCCATAATGCAAAATCTTTTGAAGATTTTTTTCGCTCATCAAATGCTATTCGTTTTACATCGTTTTCGTACTTCATTAACTTTCCATATCTTCCATATGCTGCTGTATCAAAGTATATGGTTCCTAAATAAATAGAGTAATGAACAATATATATATATATATATATATATATATATATAGATATATATATATATATATATAATATATATATATATATATATATTATATATAGTATATAGGGTATAGGTATATTATATATATATATATATATAAAAAACAGAGAAGAGATATTTATATAATATGCGGATGATCTGGATCCGACTCTGAGCAAATCGGAAGCGACCACCGTCATCGAGAGATTTGGTCAGAGAATTTGCCACTGACTGCGCGACATCTGCGACGAATTTGCGATTCACATAGAAAAGAGGAAGTTTATTGGTGTGAGTGAGGACACTCCTCAGTTGAATTAATGTTAGATGGTGAGCAGCTAGAACAAGTGTCAGCGTTGTAAATTTCCATTGGTTATTTGGATGAGAAGGGAACGACGATGCAGAGTGTAGTAGGAAAGTTGTGAATGGCAGGAAGGTGGCTGGTGCAATTAAATGTTGTTACGCAAAGGGACTAAGTTCTTGAGTGTGCTAGGGTCTTACATGAGGGTATGTTGTCCTCAGTATTAATAGTAGTGGAACTATGTTCTGGAATAAGAAGTAAGTCTAAAGTTCAATGTGTTCAGATGGACAATCTTAGGGTGCTAGGTGAGAAGAATTGAGGAACGAGTTTTGAAATGGCTTAGAGAGTGGTGGGTGTGAAGAAATGGCGTAGAAGTGGAGAATAGAAATGTGGGGATTCGAGATGGTTTGGTCATGTGGAAAGGATGAATGATAGTAGGTTTTGGGCTAAGCGGATGTATAGTGGTAGTGTTTGGGAACCGACCGGTGGGAGACCGAAGAGAAAGTGGATGAGTCGGTGAACGAATGCTGAAGGAGAGAAATGTGAGTTTGGCAGAGGGCGAGAATAAGTGCATGATAGGAGATAGCGGGGTTTTGTATGGGGCATGGTTGTGGCCCACCCTGGGCCAGGGATGAACCCTTACATTGACGATTTACCATAGTGAGTTCCGTCGCGGTCCCGTGAGCTCTAGAGGGGATTTTCTGTCTGTGACGAAGTTTCACTAATTAATGGACAGAGGGGGCGGTAGGCTGGCTTTCTTTTCGACGTTTGTCATGGTCTCCGTCCTGCTTTTCTTTTCGGATGCTTGTACGCACCTTACCCCCAATTGGGGCAAAGAGTAAGGTGAAGAAATAAAGAAAGAAAGAAATATATATATATATATATATAATATATAATTATATGATATTATATATATATTATATAGTATAATATAGTATATTATATATATATATATATAATAATATATATATATATATATTATATATATATAATATATAATATATATATACGTATATATAGGAAAAAAGATTTTGCATTTAAAAACAAAAACAAAAACAAAAAATGCAAATTTTATTTTATAACATTCATTTTTATTATTTTCAAAATATTCATCTTTATTTTCATTTTTAGAAGTGTTGGGTTAGATCTATCTTTTGGTGAATGATTCATCATTACCGTATATTGATATAAAAATAAAATTCCTAAATGATTTTATGCTACCTGACGGAAATGAGAATAACTTTATTTCTACTGAGCCAAATATAAATTTTAATCCACATTTGGAAACGATTTTGTGAGTTCTTTCTTATGGTGTATGTTCCATCAAATTCCAACCAGAAACAGTTTTTCAAAAAAATTGTCGCACTTCTCTGTGAGTGTGTGTGTGCGTGTGTGTGTCTCTATAATACGTGTGCAAAATGTGCAGGTAGATCCCTACCATTCTTACAAGCGATTTATATTAAATAAACACACCGAAAACGGTCTCGCATAGGAGCTACAGACAACGTTGCTGTTAGTCGTCCCGTACATGGTAGAAACGCAGATGGAGATAAATTAAACACGACAGGGTATAATGTGGAATGCGACATGTTGCAAATCAAAGGTGTTCGAAGTGGCTCCCGCCTGCGTCAATGCATACATCGACACGGAGAGCCATGGACTGCCGTACCCGTTCAAAGATGCCGAGATGGCAGTGGATATATATGTACAGGTATCGACGATTTAGGTAGAGTGATCGTGCAGGCCAGTTCATAGGACCTCATCTAAAGATCCATCTCTCGTGGTAAGTGTCATTAAGTATATGGCAGACCTCGCAGTTGAAGTGTGCTAGGGCACCATCATGCATATACCACATACGCCGTAGCAAAGTCAATAGTACCTCCTCCAAAAGGTCAGGTAATGTATGCTGAAGGAACTCCCGATAAGCAACGCCTGTCAGACGCTGTGGGAGAACATGTGGTCCGATGGTCCGATCCATTAAAATACATGAAGCCGCTGATGTCTACCGTGGAAAAGCCATGTGGATTTGCGTATGCTCACCGATGGTTATTGTGGAAATTCGCGATACCATCCCTCCCGAAGGTCGACTCATCAGTAAACAGAACGGTGCCGACTTGGCCCTGGACGCGCTGGAACCACTAGCAGAATGTCAGCCTTGGCGCATAATCGGCGGATGTAAGACCCTGAACGCGCTGGAGATGATATAGAGATAGGAACTGTCCTTGTAGTAAACTCCACGCCGTGTTGCGAGTAACTGGATGAGCTGCTGCTAACTGCCGGGTACTCACTAGTGGGTTCACATCTACATCGTGTAATAAATGCTCCTCGAAGTCTGCGGTGTGCAAGCGACCCTAGGGAGTCCAAGGTCCAGCGTTCTTGGTACGAGTGTCCCAGTCTCCGTGAGTCGTCGGTACAACACAGCCGAGAAAGTTTGGTGATTTGGCTGCCTTCTGCCTGGGTATACCATAACCAATACAATCACGTCGCCTTGCGGCCGTTTCCATTTGCACAACCATACATTAACACCATGCCAGCCTGTTAGGAGAACGGATAGTCCGCCAGAGAGAGGGACCTACTCGCACACCTGATGACGTGAGGTCGACAGCACGTTTCCGCGGATCCTCCGTTGAAACACATTGCTACCATCAGGGTCGATACATGTAGAGTGCAGGAATACCACCAATCAATACTGATATTAATCATAATATTGATAGTTATAAAAACAATAATAGCAATAAAAATATTCACACAAATAACACAGTATTAATAATAATAAACATGATAATAGTTTAATTTACCCAATACATAGAAAATCGCCTACCCCAAATGGAAATCAACAACTCCCTCTCCCTACACAAGGCCATAGACAAAATTACCAAAGTAATACAAAAAGCCTCCAACCTCTACATACCAAAGGACCATAGAAAACACTACAACCCCTCATTAACACCAGAAATCTGCAACCTGATAAAACAAAGGAACTTCATTAGACATCAAAAAATTTACACCCCAGATCTAACAGCTCAAATTAACTCCATAAACACACAAATTTCCAACTTCATCTCCACCCAGAAAAAAAAATCAAAAAACACCTAAATGACAACATAGGGAAACCTGAAGAAAAAAGAACATGGCAGGTAGTGAAACGTCTCCATAATTCCCAAAATAACCCCCCACCCACAAACGAAGCTTTAAGAGGAAAAAATAACTCTCTCCCCTCTCCCAAGCAACACTGCAACATAATTGCACAACACTACTCCAAAATCTCCAACAAACCCACACACCCAAATAATAGAAAAATAATATGCAACCTCAAAAAAACAAAATTAGAAATCAATCCCAACCCCCCATTTACTACACTAGAAATTATTTCACTTATCAAAACCTTAAAAAACTTTTCAGCCTCTGGCCCTGCCAACATTTCAAACCTACACATTAAACACCTTGGTCCAACTGCTATCTCATCCATTACAAATATTTTCAACAAATCTTGGTCACTCAACTACATCCCTCCACTCTGGAAAAAAGCAATAATCATACCCAGGACTCTGAAGGTACTTACAATATGGCACATAAGTTGAGTATTCAAGCGAGTAATTCTTTGTGTTCCAACATCATACAAAACATTTATAAGCACATTAAGCAGTCACTTTAATTGTCATGCAAAGTAAAGCCATTTAAAGCATTTCGACACATACCCAGACAACATTCTTCAATCCAAAAAATCCTAAACTCCCCCTTCCTTAATTAATTATAAAAAATAGCTAGCAGATTTCATATCTGGACACACTGCACAGATGTCAAGCAAAAACCAGATCTCAAGAACCGTAAAATTGAGAAACGGACTCCCTCACAGTGCCATTTTGTCCCCATTCCTGTTCAACCTCTTTATAGCTGACATCCCGACCCTCAATCTCCAATTCACATCTTATAACCTATTGCAGATGATATAACCAGTAACTCTTACCAGACCCCTCGTACCCACCGCTACTACTCACACTCAGGCTTACCTAACCCAACTAGAAACCTGGCTGTCCTGCAACAGAATGTCAGCCTCTACTGAGAAATCATCAACAACCCTAATCACTCCTGACAGACACCAATCATTACACACACAAATAACTCTAAATAACTCCATCATCCCCTAAACAAAACACCTAAAATTCTCGGTATAACCTTTGACACACACTTTACCTTTACACCTCACGTCCAAAACATCAGTCTGGTACCCTCTAATATCATCAACCAATTGAATCAAATTACAAAGAATCCAAAATGCTGCCCTTAGAACTATCACAGGTTCCCTGAAAACTACTCCAATTCAATATCATGAAGAAACAAAAATTCTCCCAATTCAGGATCATCTGGACGTGATAGGGACGCAATTATATGCCGGGGCTCTCGACTCTACCCATCAATGCCATAACTTCCTACAAGGTCACACTATACACCGTTTAAAATTCCCTCCCTCCTCCGCTGCCCTCTATTACGGCCAACTCTTCAGAGCCATCCCCCCATCCAAACAACACATCTCTCTCTCTCAAAACATATTCAAACAAACTTTACACAGCAATACCTCAACAACTGCCCACCAAATCACCTTATAAACTCTCGCCCCCCAGAAATATCAGCAACACAGAATACTCTCCCATGAGAGATGCGAATCTCACTATCCAGATTGAGATGGGAGAATTACCAAACCCCAGAAGCGGAGGTCGTAGGGTGGTCTGGGTGTGGTACCTCGAACTCCTACCGCGGGTTCTGGATGACTTTGTGAATACAGGCACAGTTGCAACTCCAAGACGTAACTTCTCCACTCTGCCGAAGATGCCTAATAGAGGCTGAAACAACCGATCACCTCCTTTTAAGATGTCCCCTACTCACCTCCTACAGAACACTCCACCAAATTTCCTCCCTGAGAGACCTGTGGCTTCGCCCAGTGGAGGTTGCTGGGTTTATGGAGATGACATGGATCCCCCAAATAAGAGGGGCAAAAAGGCCAAATGAATAATAATAATAATAATAATAATAATAATAATAATAATAATAATAATAATAATAATAATAATAATTAAAACTCGACTGCGAACATGTTGATGGCGATGGTTTGGGATAGCCGGCCTTAAAGTTCGATTTCCTGTGGTCCCCCCCACAATCTCACGGTAGTTGCCCGCTTTCCTGTTCCCAAGGAAATTCCGAACTACATCAGAGAATGCATTCCAAGCTCTAGCTCTATTCCTACCTTTTTCTTCTCGGCACTGAGACTTGGGAAAGATTGAAAAAATATAGCTAAATCAGTCTCCAGTGTGATCAAGAGTTTTGACGAATTTCTTCATTAACTCAAGTTTTATGTGTAGCCGGGAAAATACAAATTTATTCCCATCAACCAAGGTTCATTCTTTGTGCTCTTGTCACCAGCGTCAAAACTGATGTCTTGTGGCCATGGTTCTTATTCACCAGTATTCTAATTAGAGCGTACTTTGTCCCAGTGAGCACAGGAAACATACATTTGGTGTGTAATCCCACCTTGGCTGTGCCCATGAATAATTTAATCCATTTTTCAAAATCCACACAAATTAAATCCATCATGAAGGACTGGTATTGCAATTCTATCCAAATTTTCTGTGATGTTGGCAATACTCTTGCTTCATTTGTACAGAGGTCCTATTGGGATTGAATCATATATATTTCTGCTGTGCAGTAACATACATTTCAAACTTCATTTTATTATGTCAAATAAAAAGTCTCCAATTCGCTTGAATCATATGCGAGCAGTCCCATATTAGGAAAAATCCCTTCAACATCATTACTATAAAAATAGCCATCTGAAGAAGTCTTTACAGTGCTGCTCTGTTACAATAAAAGGAGACACTTGGTGCCAGGTCTGAGTATTTCTTTCTCTTTCAGCCTGGAAGCCAACAATTTAGCATATTCCTTTGGCAAATAAAAATCTGCTTACCGAATCAGTGCTGAGCTATTATACGTTTGTATTCAGAATCTGCAACAGCTCCATATATTCGCAAAGAGCATCATCCTCATCATCTGTGAAAGAAAGTAAAATTATATTTTCAACATCAATCTTCGGTAGCTCAGTAATACAGGCACAGGTATTCCCTCACAGTGTTCAACTGGTCATCTGGTAGATGGAATATTTGGTATTGTAAATGTGTTGTTTTGTCTTATTGAAACCTTTGACATTTACAACCATTGGTAGCAGTCATCAAATGGTTTGACACATTCTGCATACAATTGGAAACACACAAAATCTCAGCTTATCAATATTCTTGATTCAAAATCGCAAAAGTCTCAAACACATCGTCTTGCCACCTTTGTGAAGAGCCCAAGTATTTGTCTTGTGTCTCGCCAGTTCCTACTTTAAAGGTATAGTAAGATACACCTCTTGACAAAAGTATTAATGTTGTGACTTTGATCCTGCAAAGTGAAACTCCCACAGATGTAGCAGAAGATATCTGCCTCATTACGGATCTCCTTCTTTCAGGCTATTGTACCGATTCATATTCCCCAGCCCTGATAAATATTAACATAAAATTGTGCTATGTACATGAATAATGATGTAAATGTAATATGAATAATATTACATTGTGAAATGTACATAAAATGATATTATAATAAACACACTATTGTCCAAATACAAAACCATTTTGTTATCACTATAGCAGTCACTGACTCGCAACAACTTGGAACCATCAAGGGACAAAGTGTTAATCGGGTAAAATCCATGAAAATGGAGTTTGCGGATTACATAGAAATGGAAATTTGATAGAATAAATCTGAGATCAGATTTGGAATCAGCAGCCTCGAATTAGTATAAAACAGCTGGAAAAGTTTATACCAGAATTTTTTTTTATTTTTGTAGACCAGTGTAATAATAATAATAAAAATAATAATAATAATAATAATAATAATAATAATAATAATAATAATAATAATAATAATAATAATAATAATAATAATAATAATAATAATAATAATTTCCTCTTGATAATAATAAGATTTATTTAAAATTAAAATCATTCATGTTCCTTATATTTCAACAATATTTTATGCAATTTTAATATATAGTAGTACCTTCAAAACATTGATTTTAAAAAATTTTAATATGTGAGAACATGAACAGACTAGTGATGGATCGAATAACCGCAACCGAAAATGCGAAGCAACCGCACATATTTTAACAACCGCAACCGCGGTTGTCAGTGGTCTACACAACCGCAACTGCAACCGCGGTTGTCACTGGTCTTCATAACCTAACGCGCGTTGTTCAGGGAAATTTATCTTTTAAAAATACTCTCTTATGCAATCAAAACTTTCCCTCTCTCTCATTATATGAAAAACAAGGATTCGGTTTGTCTTTACTCGTCAAATACTTCTAAGATAAGACAACTTACTAGTTCTGATTTTATCCTAATTGAAAAATGCACTACCCTGTTGGAGATATTTGAAGAGATTACTAAAAATTTAAGCTTTCATTCGTCCTCTATATCACAAGTATTTCATTTTATTGTATTGTTAAAAAATCTTCACCAGACCTCAGATTTCGAGGCTGAAGAGGGAATTAAATCTGCTGTACAAACAATAAATTCTGAGTTAGCTTGAAGATTTGATAATTTGGAAAAAAAAGTTCTTGTATTCCATCGCAACGTATCTAAATCCTCGATAAAAAGGGAATTTTTTTTACATTTTCCTATGTTTTGCAGGAAGTTCTGGAAGAAATAACAAAACAATGTAAGGAATTTTCTTCAGAATGTGATAAAGATATATCTATTAACAGACATCCTTAAAGAATTTAAACTACAGAAATAAAGCAACCTTTAAGCCAAAAAATCAAAAAAATTAGAAGTTTTTTGATTTTTGGAAAATTGTGCTCAGCAATTGAAAAAAAAAAAAGTGGATTTTGAAATTCGACATTGCTGAGCACAATTTTTCAAAAATCAAAAACCTTCTATGTGCATTTTGTGCGTAATAGACCCATCTATTATATTTCAAGTTTGAAGTCATTTCTGAAAAAAATTGTTTTGTAGATACGAAAAAATGAATCAAACTCAGAAGACAAAAAAAAAGTGAAAATACCGAAACAATGACTACAGACACAGAAAAACACCCGAAATAGACGTTTTAGAGGTCAAAAAAAGCTGCGGTTTGCTATATTCCCCATCAAAATTGCCTTAAAATTAAGAAATTTATGTCCATTTTTAGGTGGGAGCTAAAATGGGGTCCCAAAATCCCAAATATTGGATTTATCTACATTTACTTTAAAACCACTACTTTTACACACCCTGTCAAACTCCTCAACCAACTCTCTCAAACTTTCTTCAGATTTACAACACAAAACCAAATCATCTGCGTACAATAAGCAGGGCACCCCCACACTCTTTTCCATTTTCCATCAGTCTAACATCTTCCCCTGCCACCCCTACCTCTAATTCTTTCATCACCCCATCCATATACAAAGTAAATAGCCAAGGAGATATTGTATTTAATGATTATATATATTAGTGGAACTTGGCAAAAGTAGGGTTTTTCAGGGTTCAGAGTCTGCTGTGACGACCTTTATTCATAATATATAATGACAATGAATATAAAATAAAAGTTGTGGTTTATAAATTTGCTAACATGAATATTTTCTGACTGATGTTAGACAACACAAAAATATTGTTTAATGAAATCTTCTCAATAAATAAATTAATTAAAAAATGTCTATTTATGTATAAATGTTATTTGAAAGAAAAAGATATAATCAATATTGGTAAACATAAGTTTATTTAATTTTTAACATTTATTCAGAAAAAAAAGGTATTTACAAAATAACTAATGAAATAAAACAAATCTATGATGGTAGTATTACATGACTAAATATTTACACTATAATGAAAAATATAGTGGAATAATTTTCACTGATTATTATAGCTTTAGGTGTCAAATATAGGAAACAACAAATCAAATTTTTAAAGGGTCATTTAGATAGAAAAGACTAAAATGCAATATTTTGAATAACAAAATCAAGTGATGAAATTCATTCTATATTCATTTTTACTTATAAATAAAATCCTTTTCATCACAACTCAAACAGAATTACTCCTTTTGATTATTAACTTTAACACTAAAAAAATTCATCTTTTACTATAAAATGTGTTAACAAAATTTTGCAATTATTCAAGTTTTCAAATAAGAATCTAAACTTTAATTTTATTCATGATTATGATTTGTTAAATAATATTACATTGTACAAGAATAAAAAAAAAAGAAATTTGTATAAAAAAAAACACACACACATACCATCCCCAACGTCATAAGCTAGTCCTTTAGCCAAGATATTTTCTATGAAGGATATTATTTGAGGAATGTGTTCAGTGACCCGAGGAGTTACAGAAGGAGGAAGCACATTTAACTGAGACATGTGATGAAAAAATTCCTTTTCATAATGCTGAGTCAAATTTTTGGCACTAACATTAAGCTATGAAAAAAAAATGATAAAACATATAGTCATACCACAAAAGGTAGTACTAGTAAAAGATATACGGTAGTTATTAAAATCCTCAATCTCTACCTCTTGAGCTTTCCTTAAAATTTTATCATCTATATCAGTGACTCCAGTTACTTGAAGAACATCTAAATGGAAAATATTTTGCAAAATTCTTCTAATAATGTCCAGCTTAACGTAACAGCTTTAAAATGAAAGAAAGAACATGTATATTAAATACTGTAGGAATAAGGGACAATCATATGTTAAAAAATGTATGGTCTTGTAATTTAAAAATATAAAACATTTGACAAGATAGTTCTCTAAGTTGATATTTCTCTTACACGGCATGTCCAATATGAGCGGAATCATATACAGTTGGCCCACAGTTGTACCAGGTAACAATGCCAGGCTGAAGTGTTTTGAAGGGAACCTGTTAAGGAAAAAAAAAGTAAAATAAAGCACAGCTTTCTCTCAACCTATTATTGATGACCAATTATATGAGTTATATTAAAGGCTTCATTAAAATGCTAATCTTTATTTAATAATTAGCTATATTATTTCAAAACTCAATTATATACAAAACACATAATAAATATCTTGCCAAAAAAAAAAAAACAATCCCAAAACAATAAAACAAAATATGTTATTTATACACGTACAGATTTTGGAACCTTCGTATTTGTTAATATTCCATTAAGGTTTTGGGGTTTAATAGTTAAGAAAGTGACCATTCGAGTTTAAACCTCCTAATTTTAAAAATCACTTTGCAAAAAAGTTAACATTATCTATAATTTGGATTAAATGTTTAACATGCAAGCTTCTACACAACTGTTTCATATCTTCATATTTAAAATATCAGTATAAATGGATTAAACAAATATTTCTTCAATCATTAAAAAAAAAGTTCTAATAATTTCTTCAATCACATAATTCTTTAAATCATGATACATTAACATATGATGGGAAGCTATGGAACTCTGACAGAGACCGTTCATTGCAAAACAAAATTCTTCTAATTTTGTAGTTGAGAGATATTATAGAATACAAGATTTTAACTTCATAATTGTTTTTGAAAACTAATCACATATGATAAGTGTTACATGATACAAGATAATCAATTAAAGTATTCAAATCGTAATCAATAAAACAACTCCACTTCATTTAATAAAGTTTATCACTGAGCTATATTGCTACTGCTGAAACTACTAGTACCGTACTTAAAATAAATAATAATAATAATAATAATAATAATAATAATAATAATAATAATAATAATAATAATAATAATAATAATAATAATAATTATAATAATAATAATAATAATAATAAAAATTAGAAAATACATTTTTTAAAGTTAAAAGACTAAAAAAGTAATGGTAATAGTAAATAAAGGGGAAGTATTACATTTATTATTTAAAAAAAGGAAAAAAAAACATCAGAGGTGAAATCAATCGTTTCTTTTCCTAACACTATAAGAGAGAAATTTTCAATTGTTTATTTTCGACTGAATTTGAGATTTAATGGAAGTAAAAGACAAAAATTTGCTTAGGAACATATGGTAAGATTTTAAAAATATCG
>JABUQX010088638.1:22500-23815 GCA_015478945.1 Trachelipus rathkii
GTAGGTTCTTCCTCGTATAGGGAAATATTCCGAATAATTGAAAAAATAATATATATATATTATATATATATATAATATATTATATATATATATATAATATATATATATATATATATAATATATGTGATATATATAATATATATATAATATATAATATATATTATATATATTACTGTATAATATCTGAATAAGGCCATGTATATTATTTTATTCATCATTTTATGTTGACTGTGCAATACACTTCTGAAATGTGGTGGTGACACGTTTCATAATTTAATATATCATAATATATTAAAATTATTAATATATTAATATATAAATATTAAAAATAAAATATACCAACATAAAATTTGTTAAGCTATTGTTAATATATACATATATGGTAAAAAAATATTTACATTTACATGGAATTAGCTACCAGACAACATGTTAAGCAATTTTTCCACCATATTTTATCTTCCTGTTTATGAAACGTATGACTAAATTAGGCATTACCTTTGAACTATCCAAGTGTTAAGGCTTTGTATTATTTACCAGTATATATATACGCACATCCTCAGAAATTTTATAAAAAAAAAACACGAATTATTTCTCAATGTTACCCGCCTTTCAGTGATAAAATAATAAAAAATCGGAGCAAATTCAGGCACAAAAAACTTGAGAAAAATGCAATGTGGAAATATAATATACGTCTGTATTAAGAAAAAAGTGGTGCTTACGAATAAATGGTCAATATCGATTATAACTTGTATCATAACATACCGAAACTGAACATTACCAACATTTTAGAAAGTCTCTGAGAATAAAAAGTTATCATGATGTAAGATTTGATAAATTT
Source organism: Trachelipus rathkii (assembly GCA_015478945.1). Taxonomy (NCBI): domain Eukaryota; kingdom Metazoa; phylum Arthropoda; class Malacostraca; order Isopoda; family Trachelipodidae; genus Trachelipus; species Trachelipus rathkii. Next base: position 23,339 of record JABUQX010088638.1, read on the forward strand.
TGCATCAGAAATAAAAAAACCTGTTTAAAACATGATCTTTAAAGGAAAAAAAAAAAAAAAAAACGATTTTTCGTTGTTGCTATCTCGGTGTTGCTAGATGGCCAACGTGTAAAAATTTGTGGACTATAAATTTTGGCATTCACTGAAATCCACAATTTTTTAGTAGTTCTCAAACTGCGGAATGTTATAGGGCATTCGCTAACTGCGAATTCCACAACATTTTTCAAATTATCGCAATTGCAATTCCCAATTTATTTTGGTATTTCGCAATTGCGGAATTGCGGCTTAAATTGCGGATTTTTCACTCTGATATATATATATATATATTATATTAATATATATATATATATATATATATATATATATATATATATAATATATTATATATATATATATATTAGGTCAGCCTCCAGATAGATGTCCCCATGTATTAAAAAAACTAGGATAAGCGGGATACGTAAAAACGAATTTAACATT
>JABUQX010088639.1:0-15000 GCA_015478945.1 Trachelipus rathkii
ATGGCATATTCCATATCAATTCAGGCAGGGGGTTACCTTCATAGTCTCAGATGTTTTTGAATTTGACATATGTTAAAATTCAGGAAAAATTAAGATACACGTATTTTTTTGTTTTGCCCAAAAACATTTCTGAGCCAAGATATAGGCCACCAAAGATGGCAACCCGGGTACCATTTTTCAATTTTGATTTTCGGCCAAAAATTTAAAGTGCTGTATCTCTGGAACGGTTCAAGATATTTTGATGCGTTTTTTTTTATTTTAAAGATAATATTTTTCTGTTTAAAATGATATACTCTTTTTTTGAAATATTGTGGGGGTTTGGCTATTTAGTTTTGTAGGATTTTTTTTTATTATGTCTCATAATTGATTCTCTTTTTTTTCTTTCTTAGGGTTGATTGCATTGAAAGGGAGAAAAAGATGTTGAGTCTGCCTGAAAGAAGAATGACCTTCAACCAACAAGGAGAGTTCCCGGATATTCAGTGGGGGAATTTTAATAAAAGTGTATTATTGCGATTTTAAAATTTAAAAGATTAAAGAATGGGGGGGGTATTATTTAAATTAAATTAAAATTCAATTTTATTGATTTAATATATATTTTGTTTAATTTGCTTTTAAATATTTTTCAGTTTAAAATTGATTTCAAAGTATTGGAATTGAATTAAAAGGATTAAAATTATATGGTTTACATTTACGGATTTAAAATTAAAGAAAGGATTCGGATTTTTGTAATGGGACCGGATCTATATAAGGAATGGTAAACGGGATTCGTTCGGATGTCTCAGGTCAAAGGATTGTCGGATGAATGTGGATTTGCTCGCTATTTAGATTTCTAGGGTAAGGGTAATTATTGATTGTCTTAATTATTTTAATGGTTGATACATGGATTAATATTCTTTTTATTTTTATTGCTATCTTACTATTTGGCTATTATCATTTTTATTAGTAGTAGTTTACTGTCTTGTTATAGATCTGGAGTATTGGTACATACTGGACTGGGTACTGAAACAACGGTGAAAGGGTTCCGCAGCAGTTTAATTGGAAGTTGGATTGGAAAATTTAGCGGTTGAAATTAACTGGGACAGCAAAAACTGGTCAACACCATTGGCCAGGTAGCCACTAATTATTATTTTTGTTTGTATTTATTTTTCTTATAAAATTTTAATTTAACTTTTTGAATTTTGAGTATTAGTCATGAATTAAATATTAATGTTAAAGTTTGATTTTTAAATTTATGAATTTATGATATTTTAAATGGTTAATTACTTACTACTTAATTACTTATTTACCTTTTTTTATTTTTATTTTTTTTATGTATGTCATGTTAGTTTTTATTTTTATTTTTTTTATGTATGTCATGTTAGGATTTTTTTTATTTTTTTTCATTCCAGTTTTTTTTGTGGCTTGACTTCTTTTGGCAGTAGGGATTTGGATTGCTGATGATATTGGATTTTGGAATAGGAAACGGAAAGGGAACAGGATTAAAAGACCTGTATCTCACCTTTATATACTTCGAACCTTTAAATTATGTCTGAATTGACTTTTAAAATTATAATTGGAAATTATAAAATTTAACGTGACATTTGAAATTAAGAAAAAGAGAAAAACATTTACCAAATTTTGAAAAACGACAAACTAATCGTAAAGTAAGAAAATAAGTAAAACCTAAGACGAAACGTAAAAGACAAACTAAAAGGATAAGTGAAAAAAAAGGGGAAAATTAAACATTTTGAAAATTTGAAAATCATTTAGAAAAATTAGTAAAACATTTCGAAAGATTTAACAAATAAAAATTCGAACATAAAACTGAAAGTATAGTGAATTGGCGGCCAATTATTAAAACTAAAACTATTTTAGTATTTACAAAAACTATATAAAGAATAAATTGATAAAAACTATTAACAAAGTAAAGTTGACAAAAACTATTTAAAATTTAAATTGAACATTTCGAAAAATTGATTTTTTCATATATTTAATATATTTTTATTAAATCTATCGGTTATTTATATGAATATGTCTGTATTTCTATGCTGTGTAGGGTTAAGGTTATCTGGTTACATGGTGGTTAATAACTGTATAAGGTAGAGGTATTTGTAGGATTGTAGAGGTAAACTGTAGTAGAAGCGTTGTTGGGTTTAAGAGGTATGGATACCTTTGGTGTAGGTAGGTTTGTATTTTTAACTATATTTGAGTGTTTAATAATAAGTACATCAAAAATACCGGAGTGTGATAAATATATTTATATTGTAATAAATTGTTATTTCTTTTATTAAATTTACTCATTTTTTAATAAAATTTAAGGTGTATGGATCTTTTCTTTGTGTCCCTTTTATCTGTCCTGGAATTAAGAATCATTCCTAATCTTTCACTTGATAATTATTATTTCTTATAAGTAAAATCCGCTACATATATGTGGCGCCCAACGTGGGGCTGTCTCGAAAGGATAGGTGAGGGGGACGTGTGTATACGTAGGCTAAAGTAGTATAACGTACGTAGTACAGTAGAATATAGTAGTAATAGTAGTGTAGTGTACAGTAAACATGGTAATATGAGGAGTTGCGGGGTGGAGTTGGAAAGGTTATAAGGAGGCTTTGCGCAAGAAGAGAAGGAGAATGAAGAGTTGATAGAGAATGCAGGAGATGCAAAGGGAAGGAGGAAATGAGTAAACGAATGGATAGAGAGAATGAGGCGAAAATGGCCACTAAAATAGAGGAACATATGCCAACAGTTTGGCTGTGGGATTGGAGGGAACGGAAAGAAGGAACCCAACAAAGAGTGACCTCTACTCCAAAGGTAGACGTAAAAAGAAAAAAGGGTGGGAAAGTGGAAAAGAAGGACGAGAGAGTGAAGACCAAAGATGATGAAAAAGTGATGTACAAGGATGATGATTTAAGTGATGTGACTGAGGATGAAGGGGATGGGGATGGAGAGAAGGATTTAAATAAGGTGGAGAATGGGAAAAATGGGAAGATTGAGAAAAATGAGAAGAATGGGAAGATTGAGAAAAATGAGAAGAATGGGAAAAAGGATAAAAAGAAGAAGACTTCTAAGAACAGGAGACATGAAAGAAGAATGAAAAGTAAGAGTATAGACTCATTATATAGTAGTTCGGAAGGTGAAGTGAATGTGTTTGAGGGGAATGAGACGGGATCTGGTTCTGAGTCTGAGCGTAGAGTGAAAAGGAGTGTGCTGATTCGGGACATCCCAAAAATTAATAAATTTAATGTGTATGGTACGAAAGAGGTTGAGGAGTTCTTTAGGGAATATGAGGGTTATTGTAGGGAGAGGTTTGACGAGAATAAGGGCTTTTGGGTGAAAGAGTTGGGCGAATTTTTAGAGGGGCGAATGTTGGAATTTTATAAAGCTGTTAGTGTGGGTGAACCAAAGTATGAAGTGGTTAAACAGAGGATAATGGACCAGGTTGTGAGAGTGAAAGGGGGAGTGAAGTATAGAAAGGTGAATGATTTTGATAAGGCTAGGCGTGGAAAGAGTGAAAGGATTGATATGTATGCGCACCGATTGGAAACCTTGGCGAGAAAGAAGTTTGGGGATGATGATGTGGACGGGAATAAGAGATTGTTGAAGAAGTTTTTGGATACAGTTCCGACCTCGGTGGCAGAATATGTGAATTTGCGAAGGAAAGAGAAAATGAGATGGGCGGGAGAGCGATTGACTTGGGAAAATGTTCTGGAAATTGTAGAAGATAGGGAGTTTGAAGGAGAGCGAGAGGAGAATGAACGACGAGAAGTGTATAGTGGTAGGGGAATGAATGCGAGTGAGAGGGTGTCACAACCACCCCAGTATAAATCGTATAGGGACGCACTGAAAGCTAACCCCTATGAAGTAATGGTGAAGTTTTTGGAGGATTTTTATGGGTTTGGAGGTGATGAAAGGCAGGTGAATGCAGGAGGTGTGGGTAATTTTGCTGCTGGTCGTCAAGTTGGTGGAAATGTGAATGTGAGAGGGAATGATGGTTATAACCAAGGTCAAAGGTATAATCAGGGTCAAGGGATTAGAGGTCGTGGAAACCAAGAAAATGTGAGTGCGAATAGGGATGTGAAGTGCTTTCGTTGTGGGAAGATGGGTCATATGATTTCAGAATGTAGATGGGCAACTGGTGCTTGTTTTAGCTGTGGGCAAGTGGGTCATTTGGCCATGAACTGTACGGACCCGCAAAGGGCTGGGTGTAGGAGATGCGGAGGTGTGGATCATTGGGTGCGTGATTGTCCTCAGGGTGTAAGAGCGAGGCAACCGGTATGTGGGAACTGTGGTGTCGAGGGGCATTTTTCTAGGATGTGCGGGTCCCCTAGAAACACTTGTACTAAATGTGGGAAAATAGGGCATGTGGCTGGTATGTGTTGGAGTGTGAGGCAACCAGTCGGGGTAGGTCAGGTTAATCCTGGTGTGCTAGGTCTTGGTACTGGTGTTAGTGGTCCGGTTCAACCGGTTAGTGGTCAGGCTGTTGGACTGAATAGGAATGTAAATGTGAGTGAGGTAGGGGTGAACACTGTACAAAATCAGGTAAGAATTAACAATTCGGGAAACGGGTTGCCTTGAGGGTTGCAACTGGTGAGCCCTCAGGTGAGATTAGGTTGTCACAGATAGGGGATGTAAGTGTCGATGTGTTTTCAGTTGGTCCTGTGAATGAATGTATGAGTATTAAGGTTAATTGTGGAGGTATTGAGGTTCGTGCTTTGATTGATACTGGGTGTATGGTTAGTGTTGTGTATAAAGGAGCATATGATAGGATGAATATAAGGGAAGATCAGAAAGAAGTCGGTAGGGGTCATATTAAAGGAATCAGTAATGTGTTGGTACCGGTGGAAGTTAAATTTAGAGAGAGCGTTAAAATAGGAGGAATAGGCATGGAGGAGAGTGAGTTTTATGTGATTGATAGTAGGAACGAAAAGTATGATGTGTTATTGGGGTATAAGTTTTTGAGTGCTAATGGGATAGTTATTCATCCTGATCGAAGAATGATAGAGAAGAAGGTGAATAAGGATGGGAAATGTCAGTATGTGAATGATTTAGGAAAGGTAGATGTGAAACTGGTTAAAGGCGTGGAAGTTTTTGCTTTAGAGGATAGGTCCTTGAACGACGGATAAAGTGGTAAGTGTGAAAGTAGGTTGGAATACGAATGTGGGTGTAGATGTTGAACAGAATAGCATGTTTCTGGTGGATGGTTATGATGCGAGTATAGGGTGAAAAGGGTTGCACATGTATTTGATGGTATAATAGATTTGAATAATCCCAAGGGTATGTCTGCAGAAGTTGCCTGATGTGAAAAAGAAGAGAGTGAGAAGGGGAATAAGGGTTGGTGATGTAGTTGGTAGTTTGTAATTCTGTTTTTGTATAGAGAATTCGAGAGCGAATGAATGCTTGTGTTTGCTGGGTTGAATATTAGAGAAGAAAAAGGAATTGGGGTGTATGATGAAATGGTTGATAAGGTAAAATTTAACCCTGAGGTTTGAATGGAGGTAAGAAGACAAAAGGTTTTACGAATGTTATGGGAAAGGAAGAAAAGCCAGGGCGATGAAGATTTTGGAAATGCAAAATTGCCGGCGTTCCGCATTGTGTTAGCGGAGGACACCCCCATATATCAACGACGTCCTCGACACTTTCCTCCCCCGTTGCGAATGAGATTGAAGAGCAGTGTGAAGAGTTAGAGCGAATAGTGTGTTAGAAGAGAGTGAGAGTCCTTGGAATAGTCCGATTGTGCCTGTGCGAAAACCTGATGGACGTTTGAGGTTGTGTATTGATTATCGTAAAGTGAATGAAAAGACTGTGAAAGATAGGTTTCCTATGTGTGTAGTTTCAGAATGCGTGTATAGTATGTATGGGATGAAAGTTTTTACGAAAATGGATCTGGTGCGTGGGTACTATCAGATGCCAGTGGAAGAGGATAGTAGGTGTGTGACTGCCTTTTCGACTGCCAAAGCGGCAATTACCAGTTAGGAATTTGAGATTTGGGTTAGCCATGCTCTGCGCGCGTTTCAGAGCGGCGATGAATGTGGTTCATGAAATGATTTTCCTAGTAAGAAGTGATGGTTTTTCATAGATGACATACTAGTGATGAATGAATCTTTCTCTGAGCATTTGAAGTTAGTGAATGATGTGTTGAAAAAGTTAGAGGAGATAGGGATAAAAGTGAAAGTCGAAAAGTGTGAGTGGTTTGCGGATGAAGTTGAATTCTTGGGACAGGTGAGTGCAACAGGTTTGAAAAAGGCTGAAAAGTTTATTGAGAAAGTTCGGCAGTTTCCAAAGCCGAGGAATGTAAGAGAGTTAAGAGGATTTTTGGGTTTGGTAGAGTTTGGAAGGAATTATGAAAGATTGGTTCGGGAGTGATGAAAACCTTTGACTGAATGGACTGGAAAAAAGAAGAGTACGATTGTGAGTGGAACGATAGAAAATGAATGAACGTTGATAAGTTGAAAACTGAAGTCGCGAAGGATGTCAGAGCTGGCTTAATCCGATTATTGGTGAAGAATGCGGAAACCTTGGAAGTTTTAACGGATGCCAAGTGGGATTGTATGGGGGGTTTGTTTGATGCAAGAACAAAGCTGATTGATGGATTGAAAGAAACGAGTGATTGCCTTATGTTTCCCGAAAGCGTTTAAGTATGACAGAGCGAGTATTCTACGATTGAAGAGTAGCTTGCTGCTTTGAGGCTTTGTTTAAAGTCGTTGCGTCCGTTTTTGTATGGAATTAAGTTCATTGTGCGAACGGATCACCAACCTTTGGTGTATTTGCAGAGAATGAGGATCGTTGATAGTCGGCTTGCAAGGACTTTGGAAGATTTGAGTGATTTTGACTATGTGGTTGAGTATGTGCCGGGTGAAAGGAATGAAATTGCTGATTTGATGTCGAGAATGCCTGGGAGTGAGAGTATGAGTGAAAAGGTAGTGATAGACCCGGAATATTTGCCTAAGGGATTGATGAAGGGAAAAGAAAGTCAGGGTGGGGGTGATTCTATGTTTGAAAGTGTGTTGTACGTCGGGTACAGGACTTAGCCAGGGATAGGTTGTTTCGGAGGTGCCTGAGAGTATGGAAGAATTGCGGAGGGAAGTTATGACTGAGGTGTGTAAGAAACCTGAGCAGATAGGGATTAGGAAGGTGAAATATTTTATGAAGGAGTTAAAGGCTATGTGTAATGTAGGTGTGCTTCCGGTGCAAGAGGTATTGATTGTTGTGAGTAAGTTGTTTAAGATAGTTGTATGTGTGCATTATGGTGGCGAGAGACCAGTTTTGTATAGGAGTGAGGGTGTAAGTGGTGCAAAAGTGGGTGAGCTTCATTTACAGTGTTTAAGTGGTGTACACTATAATTGGGTAATCGAGAAAAAGAGTTATGATAGGAAGTATGTTTTGGAATCAGAGTTGGAGGAGTGTCTGTTTGAGGGTGATGAGAATGTGAAAATGATTTGTCCAGGGGAAATCGAAGAGATCATGTATTGCGATCATGGGATAAGTGGGAGAATGGAGGTGAAAGTGCAGATGAATGGGAGAGTATTTTGTGGACTGATTGATACTGGGGCTCAGATTTCTTTAGTGAATGCATCTGTGGTACGAGAAATTGAGCAAGTAACGTGGCAGATAGAGAGGAGTACAAATGTGAAGATTAAAGGGATTGGGTCAGGTGATTTTGTTGCTTTTGAAGAGGTTTTGTTCAAGGTAGAAATAGGAACGCTAGGGGAAGTGGAACATAGGTTTGTTGTGCTGGACGAGGAGCGAATGCCGTATTGTTTTTTGTTTGGGATTGACTTTTTGAGGGTGAATAGGTTGTCCGTAGATGTAGGGAATGAAAGGTTGCTGAAGGGAAGTCGTGAGATTGTTAGAATGCAGAAGGAGAATGTGTTGTTGTGATTTTGTTGGCAATGGTGAGAGTTGGTGTAGGGGATGAAGAACTGTTAAGCAGGAAAAGATATCGAGGTAATGAAGAGGAATGTCCTATTGGTCTGTTGAGTGAAGAAAATGTTTCTGTCGGGTAAGGAGTGTGTAGATGGCGATCAGTTGATATGAGGATTTTAGGGTATTCTTGCGAAAAGGTTTTGTTGTGGTGTACTAATGTGGTGTATTAATATTCGGAAGTAAGGGAAGAGGATTGTATGCTCCGGTGTTTTCTGTGGTTTTGAACGGTAGGGATGGCGTTATGATCACCGTAGGTATGGCACATGGGAAGTTTAATTGTGGGATGTACTGAAAGAGAGAGTGTTTATCCTTGTTAAGGAAAATAGTGAATGATGTTGCAACTACTTGTGAGGAATGTCAGAAAGGAAAGTATCAGAAAATGTATGTGAAACCTCCTGTGTTACGAATGGATGTGAGTGAACCTTTTGAGTTAGTAGTGATTGATGTGTTTCTTTGCCAGTAACTGCGAGTGGGTATGTAGGAATGGTGGTGATGGTGGATCACAAAAGTAAGTTTGCGTATGCTGTGCCGGTGAAGAATAAGACTAGTGCGAATGTGGCTAGGGTGGTAAGGGAAGTTTTGTTGCCGATGTGTGTATGTAAACAGAAGCGAATGTTGTGTGATAATGGACCGGAGTTTGTAGGGCAGGCGTTTGAGCAAATGTTGAATGATTGGGGCATTGAACATGTGAGAACGACGCCCATATATGCCGAGTTCGAATGGGTTAGCGGAGAGAACTATTCGGACGTTGAGTGAGATGTTACGAATGATGAGTGAAAGAGAATGATTGGGATTATTGGTTAGGAAGGGTGTTGTGGGCTTATAATATGACGGTGCATAGAGCAACTGGTATGTCTCCTTGTATGTATGTGATGAATTTCGAGAGGTTTGTGAAACCCAGGCTTGGGTTACCTGAAGGTGATAGGGACGTTTGGAGAAAGGGTAGCTTAAAGTTTGCCAGTTTTAAGGTAGGGGATAAGGTTTTGAAGGAAGTGATTGAAAAGGGCGGGTTGAACGTGAGTATAAGATGAGAGAAAAGTTTGGGGACCGTATGTTGTGAAAAGGGTTATGTCTAATGGGGTTAGTTATGTGTTTGGAAAGTGGTGAGAATGGATAGTATGAATGAGTTTACGGGCCTATCAGGTACAGTGAGGCATGGAGGGAACCTCCAGTTATCTAAAGATTCAATCCCGTATATAAGTTTCTGTGTGAATGAGGATATTTGGATGAGAATGGGATATAGTGGATGATTTTGGTTGAAGGGGAAAGAGTTAGTGTTGGTGGAAGAGATACCGAAGGAAAAGCGTAAAAGTGGATTGTCGGGTAATGTGAATAGGTTAAAGGTGTTATTTGACGATGATAATGAGAATGATGAGTATTTTCAGGGTTTTGGTGGGACAATGGGAATAACGAGCAGAGTTTAAGGAAAAGTACCTACACAGTTTGCAAGTTTCCGTTGAATGAAAATGAGAGTGTGTTAGCAGGATTGAGAAATATCAGAGATAGGAGTGTGCATATGGAAGTGGATGATTTGAGTAAATTTTGTGTGGAATTGGATGAAGTAGTGAATATTATAAAGGCGAATGCTAGGATGAGAGAGATCGAGAAAGAGATTGCAGAAATGTCTGAGCTATTACCTAGGGGAGGAAGTGTGAATGAAGTAGTAGAGGTATGTGATGAAAGAACGGATGGTGGGGAGACTAAACCCAGTGAACAAGTGATGGAATATGAGAAACCGTTTACTAGGAGTAGAGGTGTTGTAAAAGAGTATGATTGGGTGATGACAACGGCGTTATAAATGAGTGGTGATTGTTGGGGTTAGAATTATGAGACAAACTTAGGTAGGAGGGATGTGGGGGTTTGGCTATTTAGTTTTGTAGGATTTTTTTTATTATGTCTCATAATTGATTCTCTTTTTTTTCTCTCTTAGGGTTGATTGCATTGAAAGGGAGAAAAAGATGTTGAGTCTGCCTGAAAGAAGAATGACCTTCAACCAACAAGGAGAGTTCCCGGATATTCAGTGGGGGAATTTTAATAAAAGTGTATTAGTGCGATTTTTAAAATTTAAAAGATTAAAGAATTGGGGGGGTATTATTTAAATTAAATTAAAATTCAATTTTATTGATTTAATTATACAAGTAAGCTTTAATTTGCTTTTTTGATTTCAAATATAGCAAATATAGAGAATTTAATTTATTTTGGAATTGAATTAAAAGGATTAAAATTATATGGTTTACATTTACGGATTTAAAATTAAAGAAAGGATTCGGATTTTTGTAATGGGACCGGATCTATATAAGGAATGGTAAACGGGATTCGTTCGGATGTCTCAGGTCAAAGGATTGTCGGATGAATGTGGATTTGCTCGCTATTTAGATTTCTAGGGTAAGGGTAATTATTGTTTGCCTTAATTATTTTAATGGTTGATACATTGATTAATATTCTTTTTATTTTTATTGCTATCTTACTATTTGGCTATTATCATTTTTATTAGTAGTAGTTTACTGTCTTGTTATAGATCTGGAGTATTGGTACATACTGGACTGGTAATCTCAAGGTCAGGGTACTGCGGTTTGGAATTTTGAATTAACATTTGTGGAAAAGGAAAACAAAAAACTGGTCAACACCATTGGCCAGGTAGCCACTAATTATTATTTTTTGTTTGTATTCATTTTTCTAATTTGAGTAATTGCATTTTTGAATTTTAACTTTTAGTCTTGAATTAAAATGTTAATGTTAAAGTTTGATTTTTAAATTTATGAATTTATGATATTTTAATTGGTTAATTACTTACTACTTAATTACTTATTTAATACTTAAATTCAGGTTAGGATTTCTTTATTTATTATTTACCTTTTATTTTTATTTTTTTATATGTATGTCATGTTAGGATTTGTTTATTTTTTTTCTCATTCCAGTTTTTTTCTGTGGCTTGACTTCTTTTGGCAGTAGGGATTTGGATTGCTGATGATATTGGATTTTGGAATAGGAAACGGAAAGGGAACAGGATTAAAAGACCTGTATCTCACCTTTATATACTTCGAACCTTTAAATTATGACTGAATTGACTTTTAAAATTATAATTGGAAATTATAAAATTTAACGTGACATTTGAAATTAAGAAAAAGAGAAAAACATTTACCAAATTTTGAAAAACGACAAACTAATAGTAAAGTAAGAAAATAAGTAAAACCTAAGACGAAACGTAAAAGACAAACTAAAAGGATAAGTGAAAAAAAGGGAAAATTAAACATTTTGAAAATTTGAAAATCATTTAGAAAAATTAGAAAAACATTTCGAAAGATTTAACAATTAAAAATTCGAACATAAAACTGAAAGTATAGTGAATTGGCGGCCAATTATTAAAACTAAAACTATTTTAGTATTTACAAAAACTATATAACGAATAAATTGATAAAACCTATTAACAAAGTAAAGTTGACAAAAACTATTTGAAATTTAAATTGAACATTGCGAAAAATTGATTTTTTTCATATATTTAATATTTTTTTATTAAATCTATCGGTTATTATATTTATATGTCTGTGATTTCTATGTGGTGTAGGGTTAAGGTTATCTTGGTTAACATGGTGGTTAATACTGTATAAGGTAGAGGGTATGTTGTAGTGATTGGTAGAGGTAAACTGTAGTAAGCGGTGTTGGGTTAAGAGGTATTAGGATACCATTTGGTGTAGGTAGGTTTGGTATTTTACTATATTTTGAGTGTTAATTAATAAGTACATAAAAATACAGAGTGTGATAAATATATTAATATTGTAATAAATATATTATTTCTTTATTAAATTTACTCGTTTTTTTTAATAAATTTAAGGTGTATGGACCTTTTCTTTGTGTCCCTTTTATCTGTCCTGGAAGGCAGCCTCACTTCCTAATCTTTCAACTTGTAGTCCTGGTTTTTATTTCTTATAGTAAAATCCGCTACATATTTGTGGCGCCCAACGTGGGGCTGTCTCGAAGGACAGGTGAGGGGACGTAGTGTAAAGTAATAAAGTAGAAAGTAGAATCCCAAATTTATTTATTTTTTACTGTTGGTCAGTACTATTGAGTACTACATTCCCTGAAAAGGAGAACTTCCACTTTTGAGTTTAATAGGTTAAATCTGGCACCCTTAGCTACTTTTAGCTACTTTTTTGTTTTTGTTGTTGCAGGGCTGTGTTTGGTGTGTTTATATGGGTTTCTGATGTCCCTGAGTAGATTCCCATGGTTTCCGAGTTGATTGGTCACCCCGTTCAAGGGTGAGGGGGGTTGAGCCCCCTAAATACTGTTAATGCTCGTAGATGGATGAAATTCGATGAGTGCATTGAAGAGGGTGAATGAAATAGAATCCTGATGTTAAGTCAAGTGGCGGAGCACATGAACCGGAGCCAGAGCCTGATCCGGAGCCAGATTGGAAAAGTGTTTAGAAAAGTGGATCTGTATTATGGTCAACCTGTCAATGTAGATGATATTCAAATTGCACAGCCATTTTATCTGGAAATTGAGGGTTCCAAGACCCTCAAATAAACCTGAGGACCCCCGTGAGCGCGACCCCAACTCAAAAGCACTAAGTACATGACAGAGAAGACAAAGGAAGATGGAAGAAGGAAAAAGAAAGAAGTCTCATAAGCTGAAGCGAATGAGTCATTGTAGGTGTCCGTATCTGCTCCGGTGCAGTATAGAGTTAGTAAACATGTGCTTAGCACCTTAATAGTGGTGTTAATTTCTATGTTTTCAACGACGTAGATTCCTTATTTGAGGGTTTCAAAACTCTCAAAGATGCCAGAGGACCCCCCTGAGGGGGTCCCCCATTGAAAAGCATACCCCGTTCAAGGGTGAGGGGGTTGAGCCCCCCAAAAACCTGGAAATGCTGGTAGATGAATGAAATTTGATGAGTGCATAGAAGAGGGTGAATTAAATAAAATCCTGTTGTTTAAGTTAAGTGACAGAGCACATGAACCGAAGCCAGAGCCTGATCCGGAGCCAGATTGGAAAAGTGGATCTGTATTATGGTCACCCTGTCAATGTAGCTGATACTCAAATTGCACAGTCATTTTATCTGGAAAATAAGTGGGGCTGTTCTCGACAGAGCGCCAGCAAAAAAAACACTATCACTATAAGAGTTAAAGGAGAAAAAGTGGTGAAAGTGGAAAGTTACATGACCGCGGTATTAACCTTTGAGAGTACTGAAACTCTCATAATCAGAATCTACATCCTTGAAAATATATATATATATATATAATATATATATACGGTAATAATATATAATATATATATATATTATATTTATATATATATATAAATATATATAATATATATATATATATTATATAATATATATATATAAGGGTACCAATATTATGGTATATCATGTTACCGAATTGACACAACGGCGCTGTTTTGTGGCAATTTGGTGATAGTACATGTTTCACCAAATTGACACAACGGGCGCTGTGTGGTCACCTACAATGACTATTTGCTTTGTCACATGTAACTTCTTTTCACTCCTTTCTTCTTCCTTGGCTTACGTACTCTGGTTTTTCTTCTGACTCTTATGCTCTACCAAGTTAACGCCTCCTGCCGGATCAGTGGCCCCACTGTTGCTCATTTTCTCTGTCCTATGAACTTCTTTTTTTTTTTTTGTTCCTTCCTCTGTCATGCACTGTGTGCTTTTCAATGGGGGATCCCCTCAGGGGGGTCCTCTTGCATCTTTGAGAGTTTTAAAACCCTCAAATAAGGAATCTACGTCTTTGAAAACATAGAAATTAACACCACTATTAAGGTGCTAAGCACATGTTTACTAACTCTATACTGCACCGGAGCAGACACGGACCCTACAATGACTCATTTGCTTCAGCTTATGAGACTTTTTCTTTTTCCTTCTTCCATCTTCCTTCATCTTCTCTGTCATGTACTCAGTGGCTTTTGAGTTGGGGTCGCGCTCACGGGGGTCCTCAGGTTTAATTTGAGGGTCTTGGAACCCTCAATTCGAGATCTACAGCATTAAAAACATATATAAAGACACTTCATTTGACTATGATCCAGAATTTCATCTAAGCTCCGGATCCGGCTCAGGCCTCCAGCTCGGGATCAAGGCTTAGGCCCAGCTCCGATTCATGTGCTCCGCCACTTGACTTAACATCAGATCTGTTTCATTCACCCTCTCAATTGCACCATCAAATTTCATCATCTACGAGATTAACAGTATTATAGGGGAGTCAACCCCCCAACCCCTTGAACGGGGTGACCAATCAACTCGGAAACCCATGGAATTACTCAGGAACATCAGAAACCCAGTATAAAACACACCAAATCACAGCCCTGCACAACAAATACAAACAAGTAGCTAAAGTAGCTAAGCGGTGCCAGATTGTACCTAATTAACTCAGAAAGTGGAGTTCTCCTTTCAGGGAATGTATAACTCAAATAGTACTGACTAACAGTAAAAAAATAAATTATTGGCAATTTTTTTTTTTTTAATAATTTTTTATTAAAAAAAAAAAATTTTTTCAGAAGGGCTGTAGCAATAAAATTTATAACACATAATTTCAAAAAAATAGTATTCATTTTAAACAGAAACATATTATCTTTTTAAAATAAAAGAAAACCGCATCAAACTATCTTGAACCGTTCCGGAGATACAGCACTTTAAATTTTTTGTCGAAAATCAAAATTGAAAATGGTACAGGGGTTGCCATCTTTGGTGGCCTATATCTTGGCTCAAAATGTTTTTGGGCAAAACAAAAAATACGTGTATCTTAATTTTTCCTGAATTTTAACATATGTCAATTCAAAAACATCTGAGACTATGAAGGTAACATTTTTCCTTTGCCTGCCTGAATTGACATGGAATACAGCACCCATATATTATCATATAACCGGTTTTCCCCTCCGTGACCGGCTTTCCCCCATTTTACGGTATATATATATATATATTGAGACGGATTTCATCTATGTCTTGTTTTTCTCCCTACAGATATTTGTGAATTTTGAACGTTTTGGAAATAAAATCTAAAAGAGAAAGAAAAAAAAAAACGGAAAACCAAACCAAAAAAAAAAAAAAAAAAAAAAAAAAAAAAAAACATAATATTTTTAACAGAA
>JABUQX010088639.1:20000-33758 GCA_015478945.1 Trachelipus rathkii
ATATCATATATATCATCATATATTATTATATATCTATATATTTTTACCTTTTTATCTATTTCACATAAACAAAGTCTTTACGATCCAGAAAATCCTTTCTTCTCCAGAAGGCTCTCGTTCTCTTCCAAGTGTTCCGAAAATTTGTGACGAGAGTTCTTCCAGTAACAGAGCTGTTGTACATGCAGTGGAAACTTTACTTTTCTTGCTGTTCGTTTTAAATTGAAATCCAATTATTCACCCTTCTTTTCTTTTCGGAATTATTCCGCCTGTTGGAAATAAAACTAAATGGGAATCAAACTGCAACCACAGTGGGGGTATATCCACTTTTATTGATATAAGTACTCACCACTTTTTTCTGATCTTAATCTTGCATTTAAAATTACGACTTCTTGCATTAATTTACCACTTTTATAAATAAATAAATAAAAAAAAAGGATTTAAATTTTAAATTTTGTTGTTTTTCAACTTTAATGCTTAGTATTAAATAAATGTTTGAATTAAAATATGAAAATTATATGTACAATTTAAACTTATTATAAATATATGTATAGTTAATATATACATAACACATATAGTATGGAATGAGATGATGAATAAAGTAATATGATTAATCGAATAATATATAGATCAAAATGAAAAAAATAAAAAAATTTATATAAGATGAAGAATATTATAACATAATAAAGTCAAAAAAAACAGATCGATTTCCTGACAAACGGACGGCGAATTATATTAACAATTTTTTGGAACGTACTTTTTAATAGTCAATTACAGAATTAGTTATTGCAGGTTGTCGGATTGCATACGGTACTGCGGATTTTTGGCTTCAATAACTGCGGATGTGCGGCTTTAATAAGTGCGGATGTGCGGTTTTAATAAGTGCGGATGTGCGGTTTTAATAAGTGCGGATGTGCGGTTTTAATAAGTGCGGATTTGATATTTTTTGTTTTATATGGTTATTACAATCTAAAACCCCGTCGAATCCTGCGTCAGACGGTCGTGATTGTAGTACGCGCTATAGTAGGGCAGTTATATGGCCACTGAACTGCTCCACCTAGGTATAAACTTTTGTTGAGGTTTTTCAAGATTAATACTCCCGTTCTAAAATTATAGTGGTTTCTTGCACAACTGTTACAGTGCGTTGTGTCTAACTGTCCTCTTATGCTTTTATTCTTGTTTTTAATCTAATAAAAATCCCTTATGTGTTTACTGACTCTTACTTGTTTTTAACTCCTTAATTAAATAAAATAAATAATCTCGTTTATTCAGTATTTATAATCCTAGTATCTAGTATTGTAGTTTTATTTTAGTCACTTTCAGGTATCAAGCTTACTCTATTTAATCGTTGACGTCTCTCCAAATTGTTACACCTTTTACCAAAGTATTCTTATTATTATATAAAACTCAAACTCGCAGAAGTATTTAAAAAATGAAGCAGTCTAATACTTCAGTATAAAATCAGTCTCATGGTCTATTAATTTATAATCAACCTGCAACTTTACTCCAACTAAAATAATTAAAATCTCTTAAAATAATTCAAAGTCAAACGACTGAACTATTTGTAAATTGAAAATCATTAACTGCAAAGTAATTCGAAAAACAAATGTCCAACTATAAATCTCAAGTACAACAATGATCAATTGTTACTATGTAAGATTACCTTCCAAATGCTCAATCACTAAATAACTCCAAGTCTAAAAGTCAATCCAAAAATCAAAGTAAAAATTACCGACGACAAAAGCAAAGTTAAATTAAAAATATCGATCTCAAATCAAACCAAATCCATACTCAATCAATGTCAGAATAAATCTAAGTTGAAATTATTGATGTCAATTCAAATCTAAAGTCTAATCTATCAATGTCAAATTAAATCCAGGTTAGGATAAATGTAAAGTTAAACAACCACCAATCTCAAAAATCTAAAGTCAATTACAAATAAATCTGAGTCCAAAAGTTATCCATTCTGAAAAGTTTCAAGTTCAAAAGCTAAGTTCAAAAGTTAAACTAAATCTGAAATTCTAAAACAATTCCAACTGTCAAATCTGTCAAATAATAATGAAGTCGAAAATAAATCCAAGTGTCAAAAATGTCTGAAGTGGACTAAATGTAAAGTCCAAATAAATCGAACTGTCAAACTATTGATGTTAACTAAATACAAAGTCTGCTTAAATCAACTGTCAAAACACCTAAGTTCAACTAAGTATAATTTCAAAATAAATCGGACTGTCAAAATGTTAAAT
The DNA here is from genome assembly GCA_015478945.1 of Trachelipus rathkii. Lineage (NCBI taxonomy): Eukaryota > Metazoa > Arthropoda > Malacostraca > Isopoda > Trachelipodidae > Trachelipus > Trachelipus rathkii. Next base: position 22,241 of record JABUQX010088639.1, read on the forward strand.
GTAACTAAGTCCAGTCCAATGTTTAACTGTAACTAAAATTAAGAAATGATTTATTTCCTGTTGAAACTGACGTGTTTTGGCTAAGGTTTTGCTTGGAGCAGAGCAGTGTATGGAAACCTTGAACCTGTATTCCTTATTTGACGTCAATGCAATAATTATTTGTAGAAACTTAAAACTAATGTATAAGAAAATAAATCTCTTTGGCAGTAATGTTCTCGACTATGAAGATAGGAGAAGCGTAATAGCATAATGTTCTTGACTAGTAAGATAGCTGTACGTAACAACTTAACGTAATCTCCAAAAGCAACCTCATTAATTAATTCAAAATTACTGTTATATCCTTCAAACAATTTTCCAAATCAAATAAAAGTTAACTAAATAAAATAAAATTCTCTACACTATTTATTATTATATCCACACTCTTGGCTTTAATTCAAAATGCTTCTAAATATATTTTATACAACTTTATTAAATCGTTAACTGATGACAAATCAAACTTGCTCAGATCAAACAAATATCCTATGATTCACAAAACAAAATCAAGCTTCAAAATAATTTATATTCAAAGCTGTTTCCGAAAATTTAATACCAAAACACTTTTATATTCAAAGCTATTACAAAATATTAAGCCTTTATAATAGACTATGTTGCACGTTGTAACAAATACTAAGTTTTCAAAAATGAACTATGCTTCACGTTGTGACAAAATACTAAGTTTTCAAAAATGAACTATGCTTCACGTTGTGACAAAATACTAAGTTTTCAAAAATGAACTATGCAATTTTCTTTCCAATTCTCATACAACTCAATTACGTTGCACAATTATCATTTTAACTTATTAATACTAAACAAATATTTATCAAATCAATATATACAGAACTTACCAACCACCGTTAAATAACTTTTTCATAGATACGGCTGCTGATAAATAAGTCAATGCTAACTAAATTCTATCAAACTAAAATTCTAAACCAGAATCAATACGTATGATTTACTGACAAACCTAACAAGTTAAACTATAAATTAATTTAAGTTATCAATCTGACAACACACTTTGCTTCAAAAATCAAATTAATATACAAACTCTAAAATATTCCTATCATATATAAACATAGGCTAAGGCTCATTTCGTAGTTACTATACAACTTATCTTCATAAAATATAGGCTAAGGCTCTTTTATTAACTATGCTGACTGTAATCCAAAATGCTACTGCAAATAACCTTTTTGGCTATAGCACAAATAATTTCAAAATTATATATGATCACGTCATATATAATGGTACTTTATAAAACTAATCAACAAATTGATATTACCTGAAGAATCTCGTGTCAAAGTCGATACTGTTTAATAAATTTTCCTATTCTAAACTAAGTTTTTATTTACAATTTAAAATATATAAATGAACATATAAACAAATAAACAAAGTTTCAAAATTTCCTAAACGTGAACACAGATGCTTTGCACGCATCCAACAATCCTATCAGTTCAAGAGTTTGTCAACAAGTGGAGTCTCCACGACTCTGCTGGCGCCATTTTGCGTCGTTTTCATGACGTCACAGCCATCTTGTAGAAATTCCCTTTTTTAAAATTCCCTTTTTCCAAAATGCGTTTCTTAAAATAAAAAATATAATGATTAATACATTTTCTAAACAATATTTACATAATCAAACCATTATTTGTTATTAATTTTCTCTCTTAATTTTCTAATTTATTTCTTTACTTCAATAAATGATTTAATTATCCTAATTACTTACACTCTCTTGCGCACATATATACATTATCATGCACACACACACACACACACACACACACACACATATATACATACATATATATATATATATATATATATATATATAATATACATATATATATATATATATATATATATATATATTATATATAATATATATATATATATATATTTTTTACTTTTTCTTATTTCTTTAATTTTATTAACTCTCCATCTGTATCTTCATATTACATAATTATATATCTTCTGCCATTTGAGAACTCTACCTCTAATTTACATAATAATATTCATTTCAAATATTTGGTCTTGACATATTTACACAGGCCCTAAGCTTGAACTTTTTAAAAATGACTATATGTTTACTCTGTCTTCAGACCCTAATTTACTTTATTTATCCTAGCAGTATTATTATTTATTTTCTAGCACTAGGTCTACATTACTTTTTACATTTTTAAATAACAAAGTTTGATTTCTTACCTCATATCCAGATTTCACAGACCTTGTTTTCAGGTACCCCCAGGTATTCCAGGGCCCTATCACACCTTTCTTCTAAAAGATCCTACGAGGGTCTTCTAGGTGGGCGTGATTAAACGTCTTCTTCTAGAACTTCCTCCATATCCTCACTATCATCCGATGTATATTCTATTTTGATGTCCTTATACCATACTTTCTCTTTCTAGTTATTCGTAATCAGTTTCCCTTCTCTACTGTGATACAATTAAGTCTCAATTTTTCCATTTGGTCATTCTCAGGTAAAAAGTCTTGTTCTAGCCATCCACTCCGAATCTCTATCCAAGTTCGGGAATCGTATGGATTTACACTAGGTTCTGGTGTTCTTAATTTTATGGTCCATAAAGTCATTTCTCGATGGTTCTCTTGCCATTGGTAACCTTTTTTAGCATGTTTCTTGTATTGTCTAATTCCTTCCTTGAACAGTTTCCAGAAATGTTTAATGGCTTTCTTTTTCATATGCAATCCGTCAACAGTTTGTCCTGGGTAGGGTTCAGTATCTTCTCGTGCATTTGTTCTAATCCTGATTCCTCTACGTCTTGGTTTACCTCTAACCCATGTATACTGACCCATTCTGGCTAATGCAAGTGGTTTTGGACAAATATATTCAATCCAATGATCGTAAAACTCGTTCACATTATTAATGAATTCTCTCAAGTATTGACGACTAGCTCTTGATGAATATTGTCGGTCAACTGTTCTTCTGTCCAAATCATTACGAAGTCTCTGTCGATTATAGCGATCAAAGTTGGGCGTGTATGGTACAGTACATATTACCTTGCAAAATGGGTAATCTTTTCCCCATTTCATGATGTATCTGCACAGAGTTACAACTAGTTTTTCCATTTCCAGATCAGTATTCGAAATCATGATTTTACTGTTAGTATTTCGGAAGTATTCAAGTCGAGTAAAATCACACTGTAATCCTACTAAAATTACCAAGTGGATCAAGTCAGTTTCTCTTTTTCTGTTTCTCTCTAAAATTGCCTCAGTCAGTTGTATCATCTCCATGATTTTTAGACCATTCTTGTAATAAAACTTTACATCTTTGTAGGGCATCTCTTCCGGGTACTCGGCTAGAGCTCGTACCCTACTGTCACCGATGATCACAACTCTCTCATCATATTTGTCTATGCGGCGTCTAGTCCTTCTACTGGTACTCATTCTGTAATATAGAACATATATTATTTTAACCATTAAATTACATAATTTATCTGGTGCTCATTGCCAAACGATCTCTTATTGATCATTAAGGCAACGATTTTCTTAAGGCACACTTATTTATTTTCATGTTTTCCATGGTGACCAGTCTCCTAATCACCATGACAATTTTAAATTTCTATCTTAGAGCAATTATTTTTTTTCCATCCTGACATTCATTTCTGAACTCAGGATTATATTATATTTTTCATATTTTGTTGTCAAAGTAATCAATTTTCAGATTACTGAGTCAACTATTTCAAAATTATTTTTTTTTTCTTTTAACTTTGATCACCAAGGCGATCTATTTTCTTTTATTTTGTTACTCAACCAATCTTTATTCGATTGCCACAGTAACTTTATAAACTTCAAACAATTATTTTTCTGATTACTAGTATGATCAAATTCTCATTTTTATATCGTTTTCCGTTACCAAAGCAATTTTTTTTTCATAATTAACTACTTTTTTAATCTCTCTCAAGTTCTTCCAGAATCCATGACTCCATATTAACGGTGTCATAGTAAATTGTATCATCTGACATATCTATTGTATTCTCCGTAGGAGATCCAATATATGACTCAAATAAATTTCGTCCCCATACTTCGTCAATATCAACTTGTACTCCTGTATCTCTAAATTGTGTTTTCCTACTACCCGTCCCTGATCCTAATGGTATTGAAAATCGTTCCAATTTTTTCCAATTTAACGCAAATGAATTTTTTACTGTCTCATCTGTAAATCCCTCAAAATCTTTTGGAACATTACTAAAGTCTAATGGGTCAAAGCCCTCAAAACTATACTCTGACTTAGCGCTCTCTTTTTCTAATTCACTACCTAAATCTTCACTACTTGATTTTTTACTACCTAATCTTTCGAATTCTTTTGTACTTTCGTAAAACCTTTTTAAATGAGTTTGATGCACTCTATACAATAAAGTTTTTCTATATTTATGTTGTATATCATATAAGACTTCATTCCCATAAACCTTTACTATTACATAAGGTCCATGAAATTTCTTTGCCAGTTTATTAGCAACAGCATGCCCCTTATATATGTTCTTTTTTAAAACTAACTCATTCAATCGAAATGGTTCATAATTTGGGTCTTTTTCTTTCCATGTTAATTTTTCGGACTCTACTCTCTTTACATTGTCTAAAAATAAGCTAGCTGGTGTTTGTTGTAATTCCCTATGGAAACTATGATTGTACGTACTGACAATATCACCTAATTTACAATCCCAAGTATCTACGTCATCTAACATCCTAAGCATGTTTAGTATAGTTCTATTCACACGTTCTACAATCCCGTTCGTTGATGGTACATTTGCAGCGGTCAACCTATGATGTATATCTTTCCCAGATAAAAACCCATCCATTAACTGATTCCTGAATTCTGATCCATTATCTGTTTGTATCTCTTTTGGGTTCTTCAAGAAAGCAGCCAACATAACTCGAAAATTAGTCAAAACTGTTTCAGCTTTCTTATCCGGTAAGGGTATGGCCATTAACCACTTCGAATACAAATCGATACCTACTAATACATATTTGTTTCCTTTCTTAGTCATTGGCAACTCCATTAAGTCTAGAGCAACAATGTCAAATGGTCCTTTTGCGTTTACTTTCCAAGTTGGTGATTTATTCCTTCTTGCTGGTATACCCTTATTCTCCTGACATTTGATACAAGTTTTCGCAATATTACTACAAATGTGATAAGCTTTCGGATGCCATGCTAATGCGCTGATCTTCTGCAGTAATTTATCTCGTCCTAAATGAAAATATTTTTTGTGAACGTCTATACTCAAATTAATCATATCATGATAAGCTATTATTGGGACTTGTCGCTGTTCAGTCATTTTTATTAGGTAACCATCTTGACACACTATTTCATGCAAATATCTACTAAACGGTCGAAGGACAAAATCTTGTTTCATTTGTTTCATTCTTTCTGAATCACTTTGTTCTTGGCTCAACACTTCTAAAAGTTTTTTCAATTGACGGTCATCTTTTTGCCTTCGCTTCACTTTTTCTTGTAACCTATCTTCATCATAGCAGTATATAAGGGTTTCATTCAATGCTGGTAATTCAGGTTCAGTTAAATTTTGTTCATCCCCCTCCGAATTGCTCTGTTCTTCTTCCTCACTCTTACTCTGTGTATCTTCCGACTCACTCCTTACTTCTTCCTCCTGGTTTCCTAACCTCTCCTCTAACTCATCTTCTATTCCCTCTGAAAGTTCGAACAGCACAACTTCGTGGGGTTTAACTATTTCCTCATTTATATCAATTAAATCGTATACTACGTCAAATTCCTCAAAAACATCCATATTTTGAACTTCTTTCTTTTCTGTCTCAAGCAGGTTGAAATGGATTCCATCCACACAATGTAAATGGCAGATTGGCAATTCTTCTTTACCGTTGGTATTATACTGAATCTTAAGGTCTCTTCCATGATATACCCATATAGCGATCTTATTTTCTCTGGCACACGCTTCTATAATTTCAGCGGTCACTAAAGTACCTAAATTTCTCATTCTCTTTAGTTGTTGTCTCTGTGTTTTACTATCCACCAATCCAAATTCTTTAATGTCACTTTGCACTCGATTAACTGCTTTTTCTCGAACTAACTTATGAGTTTCCATACTGCCAAACAGATACAAAGCTATTGCTTGGAATATTGAATTTCCACCTCCAGGGATGTCTTGTACTTTAAATCCTATAGGTATAGTATCTTGTTCCATTTCTAGAGCTACTGCTTCCATGGGTTCACTCATTCCACATCTTGACAAAAAGTCGCTAATGCAATTAAACTTTCCAGGAATATACTTTATCTCAAAATCATACTCCGCCAAATCGGTCAAAGTTCTGGCGATTCTAGAATTCACTCCTGCCATGTTGTGTAAATAAGTCAAAGGCTGATGATCCGACCATATGATGAATTTTCTGCATCTTAAAAACACTCTAAACGTCTTTACTCCCCATCTTAATGCGGCTAATTCTTTTTCCAGTGTACTATAATTCAGTTGTGCTCCACTGAAACACATTGAAGCATAAGCTATTACTTTACTAATTCCATCCTGCTGCTGTTTCAGGCAAGCGCCTGCACCCATTCCCGAAGCATCAACAAATAATTCCAGTGGCTCTATGCTTTCGTAATCTGGGAATGACAATATGGGTGTTTCAGTCATTGCCTCTTTTAGTCGATCGAAGCTATACTGACATTCTGTAGTCCATTTTATGCTCTTGCCAGATGTTAATCTTGACAGTGGTTTCATTAATTGAGCGGCATTCGGGATATGCCTTCGATAGTAATTAACGCTTCCAAGGAAGCTCTGCAGTTGTTTAACAGTTTTTGGCACTGTCGCCTGTTGAATTGCTGTGATGTATTCTTTTAACGGTAATAATCCTTCCGAACTTACTTCTTGGCCCAAAAACTTGATGGCTCTCTTAAAAATGTTGCATTTCTCCGGCTTGATTTTCAAATTATATTCCCTTAATCGAATTAACACATTAGTCAGGTTCTTCAGATGGTCTTCAAAATCGCGCCCCAATACCAAGATATCATCTAAATAGGCAATCACTTGAGTCCAATCGAACCCTTTTAACATTAAATTCACCAGACGCTGAAATGTGGCTGGACTATTACTGAGACCAAAGGGTAAACGTACGAACTCCAAATGCTTAGTTGCAGTTGAGAAGGCAGTTAACGGTCTTGATTCTTCATCCATGGGCACGTTATAGTAACCCTTGGTCATGTCTAAAAGTGAAAAATACACTGATCCTTTTAGGTTGTAAATATAGTCAGCTGCAACTGGTAATGGAAAACTATCTTTTATAGTTTTTTGATTAAGTGCTCGATAATCTATACAGACTCGTATCTTTCCATTCTTTTTAATTACTGGTACTAATGGACTACTCCACGGACTTTTCGATGGTTGTATTATCTTTTGCTCTTCCAACCCAGCCAATTCCTCATCAACCATAGCTTGTATTTTGGGTTGAACCGACGTACTTTTTGTTTGATAGGTGTGTCATCTGTTAACTGTATATGGTGAGCCACTTTATCTGTGTAACCCACATCATTTTCGTCCTTACTAATAATGTCCTTAAATTGAGTTAACACTTCCTTAACTTTTTCTTTTTGTTCCTGGGTCAAGTCAGTCTGATTCAATTGGAACCTTTCTTCTAAAGATACTTCCTGATTATTAGGAAGATCTGTTTCAAATTCATTTATGTCTCTGATTTCTACTAAGTTATTTCCTCTTTCGATTAATTCCACTGCTTTAGCTATAACGGATCCTGATTGTATATGAGCAGTTTCATCACTCAAATTAATAATACTTACTATCGCTTTTGGACCTTTATTTACAGTATTTGAAACTAACAACCCTTTTTGATCTAAATCATAATTTTTTCTTTCGGTACTATATAAATACGGTTTCTTAATATCTTCTGGCCAAACTAATTCCACCACATTAACACATCCAGGTCTAATTGTTACATTTTTGTCCAATTTCAATTCCACATTATCTAATGACACACAATTCCTACTCAGGTTACAAAGGAATACTTCCTGACTTTCGAAACGACATGTTAATTTATTTTCCCGCAAATCTATAGTCAAACAATGAGTCTTTATAAACCCTATTCCCAATATGATATCATGTTTTGTTTTGTCACTAATTATGAATCGTTCATCTTTAACCAGATACCCTCCTAAATAAAAGGAAAAGTATGCTTCACCACAAGTTGGTTCACAGTCCCCATGTACTCCTATTAAATGAATCCCTTTTTGTTCTGTCAGTTTCAATCCAAATTTTTTAGCGATTTCTAAGGACATGAGATTTATCTCAGCTCCTGTATCGACTAATGCTCGGACAGGTCCTCTTCTTGTTTCTAAGGATACATAAATTCTTTCATCCCGGCTTGCTACTGCAAGGTTTTTTGTTTGTACACCCTCAATTCCTTGCACATTCAAGGGTGTTACTCGTTTTCCGAAGTTCTTTTTTCTTTCAAGGCATCTTTGAACTGAACACAATCTTTCATGAGATGGTTTTGATCACAGTAAGGGCAGTTTAATATTCTAGTTGGTCTTGTATCATTATTAGTGACGGTTGTAGTGCCTTCTTGTCTTGGTTGCTGGTTACTATTACTTTCTTGACGTGATTTCCGATTTCTACACTCTTGGATTCTGTGTCCCTTTTTGCCACAACAAAAACAACAATTATTCTTTTTGTAACACCTCTCTTCAAGGTGTCCTTCACGTTTACAAAAGTTGCACTTTAAAAGTTGATCTTCTTTAGTTTTAGTTTCAGCAACTTGAATTTCTTTTTTATTGGTGGCCTTAGTTGTTTTCTTTTCTTTTCCCTCAGGAAGCTGATCTGTTTGAAAGCACTTTTCTACATTATGTGCTATTTCTACTACCCTGTTGACACTCATATTAGGTTCCGACAATGTGGCAAATTTCACTTTTGCGGCTGCGTCGCTACTTAATCCATCCATGATTTTAAGTTTTTTCATTTGTCCGTACAATATTTGTTCACTGTCCATTCCAGCTAAGGCTGCAAGTTTATCCAATCTCATTGAGTAATTTATGATGGACTCGTTCTGATTTCTTCCTGTAGCCCAAAATCTTGTTAAGAGAACATCTGTACTTGTTGTTAATTGCTTTATGATTCCTCGTAGCTTTTCTTTCACTCTTGTGTATGGTATTCTACCTCCTTCAATGTTAATAAATGCTTCTAAGATGTCACCCTCCAAATAATTCCCTAACACTCTACTCCATGTCTCTGGTACCTTTGAATATGTGTGTGAGCAATAAACCTCAAACTCATGTAAAAACTCTTCAAACTCCCACCCTGAATCTACCGAAAACTTAAGTGGTGGTGGTACTAAAGCTCTAACCAAATTTGGATTGTATAATGTAGGGTGTTCAGGTGTCAGTGGTAATTGATTTAATTCTATGTTTTCTAGTGGTTCCAAGTTTACTGGGGTGGATTCTATAAATCCCCCTGTTGCTTGACTCAATCCATCACCTTGTGGTTCCACTACTACCGGTTCAGATGTGTCACCATCCCTATTTATTTCACCCTGATTTTCATTTTCATGATCCCCCATTATGGAGTATACTAAACTTAATCTACCTCAACAAGCTCTAAATCTATTAATTACACCGCAACAACTAAAATTCTAAAATGTGTAAAAAAATTTTTTTTTTTTTTTTTTTTTTTCAACCTAAGTCAGACCAACCTCATAAATTATCAAAATAAGTTAAAAACCCAGTCGAATCCTGGTCACGGCACCAAATTTTATACTCTTTATAGTAGGGCAGTTATATGGCCACTGAACTGCTCCACCTAGGTATAAACTTTTGTTGAGGTTTCCCAATATTTAGTATTCCCGCTCTATAATTATAGTGGTTTCTTGCACAAACTGTTACAGTGCGTTGTGTCTAACTGTCCTCTTATGCTTTTATTCCTGTTTTTAATCTAATAAAAATCCCTTATGTTTTTACTGGTATTTTAATTGCTTTTAACTCTTTAATTAAATAAAATAAATAATCTTATTTATTCAGTATTCATAACCCCAGTATCTAGTATTGTAGTATTATTTTAGTCACTTTCAGGTATCAAGCTTACTCCATTAATTCGTTGACGTCTCCAAAATATTACGCCTTTCACTAAAATATTCTTATTATTATTATATAAATCTCAAACTCGCAAAAGTATTTCAAAAATGAAAGCAGTCTAATACTTTAGTATAAAATTAGCTCTCATAGTCAATTAATTTACAATCAACCTGTAAATTTACTCCAATTAAAATAATTGAAATCTCGCAAAAATAATTCAAAGTCAACCGACTGAACTACCTGTAACTGAAAGTCATCAACTGTAAAGCAATTCGAAAAACAAATGTCCAACCATAAATCTCAAGCACAACAATGGTTGTTACTATGCAAGATCACCTTCCAAATGCTCAATCACTAAATAACTCCAAGTCTAAAAGTTGATCCAAAAATCAAATTAAAAATAACAACAACAAAAACAAAGTAAAATCAGAAGTATCGATCTCGAATCAAACTAAGTCCATGCTCAATCAATGTCAAATTAAATCTAAGCCGAACTATCCATGTCAATTTAAATCTAAAGTCCAAACTATCAATGTCAAAATAAATCCAGGTTAGGATAAATGTATGGTTTAACAATTATTAACTTCAAAAATCTAAAGTCAGTTACAAATAATCTAAGTCTAAAAAAGTTATCTGTTCCTAAAAGTTCTAAGTTCAAAAGCTAAACTAAATCTGAAATTCTAAAATAATTCCAACTGTCAAAGCTGTCAAATAACAATGAAGTCGAAAATAAATCCAAGTGTCAAAATGCTTGAAGTGAACTAAATGTAAAGTCCAAATAAATCGAACTGTCAAACTATTGATGTTAACTAAATACAAAGTCCGATTAAATCAAACTGTCAAAACACCTGAGTTCAACTAAATATAATTTCAAAATAAATCGGACTGTCAAAAAGGTTAAATGTAACTAAGTTCAGTCTCAAAGTAAATCGTACGGTCAAAATGTTTAACTGTAATTAAGTACAATTCAATCTGAAGTCTACAACGATCAATGACAACGAGGGTCGAATCCTGGTCATCCGTATCCAAGTCCAAAGTTAACTCAAACTACTGTAAAATTAAATAAATCTGAAACAAATACAAGTCGGTACTCAATACTGTATATCATAATGATGTATACTCTTCTTATGTGATCGTCCGTTGGACTAGCTGAACTATATCGTAACAACTTATGTAATCTCCAAAAAGTAACCTCATTAATTTATTCCAAAAATTCTACTATACTTCAAACGACTTCCAAATTCAAATAAAAGTTTGCTAAATAAAATAAAACTCTTCTAATATTTATTTATTATATACACTCTTGGCTTCAATTAAAATGTTTCAATAAAATATATCTTTATACAGCTTTATTAAATCGTTAACTGATGACAAATCAAACTTGCTCAGATCAAACAAATATCCTATGATTCACAAAACAAAATCAAGCTT